>JAMQGT020001808.1:0-56740 GCA_024447675.2 Pterophyllum scalare
AATTAGATATATATATATATATATATATATATATATATATATATATATATATATATATATATATATATATATATATATATATATATATATATATATATATATATATATATATATATATATATATATATATATATATATATATATATATATATATATATATATATATATATATATATATATATATATATATATATATATATATATATATATATATATATATATATATATATATATATATATATATATATATATATATATATATATATATATATATATATATATATATATATATATATATATATATATATATATATATATATATATATATATATATATATATATATATATATATATATATATATATATATATATATATATATATATATATATATATATATATATATATATATATATATATATATATATATATATATATATATATATATATATATATATATATATATATATATATATATATATATATATATATATATATATATATATATATATATATATATATATATATATATATATATATATATATATATATATATATATATATATATATATATATATATATATATATATATATATATATATATATATATATATATATATATATATATATATATATATATATATATATATATATATATATATATATATATATATATATATATATATATATATATATATATATATATATATATATATATATATATATATATATATATATATATATATATATATATATATATATATATATATATATATATATATATATATATATATATATATATATATATATATATATATATATATATATATATATATATATATATATATATATATATATATATATATATATATATATATATATATATATATATATATATATATATATATATATATATATATATATATATATATATATCTATATCTATCTATCTATATATCTCTCTATATATATATATATATATATATATATATATATATATATATATATATATATATATGATTGACATGTAAAATTACATCTGTTGGTCCTGATACAAAATAATGATGACTCATAAATATACAACATCTCAGAAATTGCTTCTTAGTTTTTATCATGGAAACTAGGAAGCAATTTGAGAAACAGCAACGGAGATACTGATTCAATGTCACCCTAACCCACCACTATGTCATAACTTTGTGCGTGTGTGTGTGTGTGCGTGTGTGTGTGTGTGTGTGTGTGTGTGTGTGTGTGGGAGAGAGAGAGAGAGAGAGAGAGAGAGAGAGAGAGAGAGAGAGAGAGAGAGAGAGAGAGAGAGAGAGAGAGAGAGAGAGAGGTTTCCACCCACACTGAATTACATTTATTCAGGTGGTGAGCCAGGTCCCCTGGTATCCAGTACAAAACAGATGGTGGGGGGAAAAGTGATACCAACAAAGCTGTTCCGCGTTCCCCATTTGTGAGGTGAGGACTGGGTTCATCTGACTTACTAGGTAAAATACTGAAGGGCAGAAACTGGCAGGTAAAGAAGAAAAACAATTTTCTAAGTAGAAAGAGTTTTTGAAAGTCAATGACTTTCTGCCCACAGGGGAGCTGACAGAGAAATTCATTTTTCAAATTAAATGAAGTGATAATGACTTTCTTAGAGAAACTGTGAATATGTTCTTGCAAATGTATGTGTGGTCAGACATGGCAAAACAAGTCGAGAAGACATATTTATTGTGTAACTTCAGACTTTTAGATTCCCACATGTTGTGAAAAAGCCAAGTGCCAGAATGTAACAAGCTCTTATTTTTTAGATTCCCCATGATGAATGTAAGTTACTGTAATTTTATCTCCAGTTTTGTTTTGATTGACTCCTATTTGTCCCGTAAAGTCAGAGCATTATGCTGCCAATGCTACATAGAAAGCACAACTGCTAATCTGACATGAAGACAAAAAATGTTTTATATTTTAGAGTAGGCACCGCTTGCTTAGATGACAGCTTTGCACATCTTGGCAATTTTAACTTCAGCCACAGTTTTTAAACCTTTGTCACCATTTCTGTTTTTTACTTTAGACCTGAATTTTCTCCTGCCGTCTCACCTTAGAGGTGCAGGTTTCTGTCTTGCAGTGCCATCACCACTTTCTCTCCTTCACCTGGTGATAATATGCAAATTGTGTGCAGATTGCACAAACTTGTTAGTTCAGAATGTTTCTTCTGATTTAGTAGCACAGGCACAGTGGTAAGAACAAAATAGGCGCAAGCAATGTAATGCATGTTTTAACCCTAATTTGTCCTAGCTGTTGTGTGGTCTTTTCTACTGGCACTCGTGGTACTGTGTGGTAAGAGTGGTCTCATGATGTCAACAAAGTGTCCTGAAATGAAAGCGAGAGAGAGCCTGTGTCAATGGGAACAGCAGCAGCAGCAGCATCCCAGCCTCACTGTGGCCTTTACCACATATTACTGCATCCACTACATCACCATTTCTTCTATTTTCTATTTTCAAAATTCTTTCCCTCAGTTTCCCCTCTGCGTATTGTGCTTTTTTCTTTTTCTTTATTTCATCCTCTGTTGTTCTGCGTCTCTCTCTCTTCTTGTTACATTGTTGATACAGAATGCATCTATGAATCTTTCAGTCTCCAGAGAACTGACGACCTCTCCATCCTTTCACTCCCCCTCTCTCCTTCTCGCTCTTTCTCTTATTTATCTGTCTGCTTCATCTCTACCTCTTCCCTCCAGGCTAGCCTCTGATAAAGTTAGTTTACACTGCACAAATGGAGCCATTACTTTTGTCCTATTTTTCATGCTGCGGTAAATTACCGTTTCCTCTGTTCTGCAGATGAATTGTTTGGATAATTCAATCTTACTGCTCTTGTTTCAGCAGTCAGGAGGTGCAGGGGAAGACCTGGCAGATAGCTGAGCCAGAATCATGGTCTGATCTCAGGGAGGAATCACTGATACAGACATCACAGATAAACCTACAATACTGTGCATAAGTCTTGAGCCACCTCTCATTTCTTTATATTTTGCTTCCATGGAGCATTTTTCACTCTCAGTCTAGTCCTTGTACCTGACCATTTTCAGAGGAATGTTTTTGGTTTGCTAAACCACTGAACACTGACCTGTAAATCATTCAAGTGCAGAAAAGGCACATAATTCAAGGGATGACCCAGTGTTGTGTCTACACAGAAAGGACAACTTAGCAAAGAACCTGTTTTAAAATGTACTGTACATTTAAGCACTTTGTTAATAGCAGTCAGTCACAAAAACACATCATCTGCTCAAAGTTCTTCAGCTGAATCTATTAAAAGTGCTTCACTATTGAGTTACTGTTGCCTTCCTATCAGCTTGAAGCAGTCTGGCCATTGTCTTCTGACACGAACGAGCCATTTTAGCACAGAGAGCTGCTGCTCACCGGATATTTTCTGTTTCAGACCATTCCCTGTAAACCCTGGAGATGGCTGTGTGGGCAAAATCCCAGGAGATCAGCAGTTTCTGAAATACTCAGCTTGTCTGGCACCAACAACCATGCCACGTTCAAAGTCACTTAAATCACCTTTCTTAAATCACAAAGCCACTTTAGCATTATTTTTGCAGTCATGTTTCTATATTAATTCGTTACACTGCGTTCATCAGACCAGTTCAAGACCAACTCTGTCTTGACAGTTCAGCGCTGGACAGGTAGCACTGCTGAAAATGATCAGCAGTAGCTCTTACTAAATGTAGTAAATCTTTTGGGCTTGGAAATCATCTTTAAAATCACCCATCTGCAGGATCCATGCAGACACCTTTGTCCCCTTCTCTGTCTTTCAAACTGCAGATTCCAGGCGTTACTCTATTGCCAATATTTCACATGATCCTGGTAGAGGAATGAGAAATCAGTGTCTGGTGGTTTCGTGTGAAAGATGAAAGCTCTCCATCACTAGATACACTGATGAAGAATCTGCAAGGTGGTAGTGTGTGTGTGTGTGTGTGTGTGTGTGTGTGTGTGTGTGTGTGTGTGTGTCCAGGGCTGTGTGGCTGTTTGGCACAAAAACAGTGGTGATTTATGTGAAATCTATAGCCGGCTTGATCCATTAGCACACACACACACACACACACACACACACACACACACACACACACACACACACGAGCATGCCCTGTGGTTTGAATCCAGTTCAATTTAAATTACATTTTTGACTTCTTTTCAGACAGATCCTTAAGATATCCTCCTGGAAATGACGCATCTCAGCCGCAACAGGAATCAGACTGAATGCAGCTGAACTGTAATGTCAGTGTGCACTCAAAGTGACAAAGAAGAACGAGAGCAGAGATGATTCAAGATAAATAAAAAAGCAGAAGAAAATAGTTGCATGGCCGTAATGTTTGTAATTACACTTAACATTTAGTTACCGAAAACACACTTAATAATTACGTTAGTCCTGCGTGAAATGGAAAGTTCAGACCAGAAACTATCATTTCGTAAACTATAATTTTCTGCTGACTGTGACATTATGTTCTGTGAGTCATTCTTTGTCAGACAGCGTAACTTCATGCTGAGAAATAATATTGTTGGGCATCACTAATTATTCTCTCATTCAGTAATATGCTCTCTGTGTTATAGATGCTTTCTGGCATATGCAGATAGTTCTGTCCTAGGTCTGGTAAATTTTATTTACTGAACTTTGATATTTTTTACATTAATCAGTGTTTCTAAAAAAGCCACATTTACATGTCTCTCTGTTTCTCACTCTCGGGTGAAATTTTATCATGTGATGCATATTTATGTCAATTTGGGAACAACTTGGCACAATTCTGTGAGGTACATCGCCTACCTGAGTATTGTTGCTGATCATGTCCATCCCTTTATGACCATAATGTACTCATCTTCGGATGACTGCTTTCAGCAGAAAAACACACCATGTCCAAAAAGCTCAGATCATCTCAAACTGATTATAGAACATGACAGTGAGTTCACTGTACTCAAATGAGTTCACAAGAGCTCAGTCCTGTAGAGCATCTTTAGGAGCAAGTGTGTGACACTATCACGTCAATGAACCAGTTAATGAAATAAAAATAAAATGTCACAGCTGATTTTTAAAGGCTTGGGAAGTGTGTGACACTATTAATTGTCAATATTTACAGGAGATTAAAAACATTACTGAAAAATGACAGTGCTGTGGTAGTAAAGTAAAATAACTGGTTAAGCTTCCTACATTCAATTGATTTCTCATAGATGCTAATTTGAAAATCCCTGGTGGGGTAGTTTGTACATACTGAACTTCCTGTTTTATGAAGCCTGACATGGCAGGAAGTGAAGTCACCTCCATCGTGATTTGAATCTGCTCTGTGAAGGCTTTCCTTGGTAATGAGCTAAAAAGCTTATAAGAAGTTCCTTCATACTGCACTCTAACTCCTCTATATCACACATGTTGGCCAAAGTGGTTACTGTAATGTCATCATGATCTGTGAAATCATGATGACATTGACAGGTTTGTGCCACAAAGAATTCAGTTGTATTCAGCTCTGCAGTATTTGTTCTCTTGGTTTAAGAACTATAAACCATCTGGCCAGCTCTGCACCTTCCAGTCTGCTTGGTCCAGTCAGTCTAACCTGCCACCACCAGGCAAAATAAAATAAATTCTTTATACTTGTACACAGTGTTCTGCTCTTTGGTCCCTTTGCTTGACTGTGAACAATATGAGAGTGAATGCTTTAATGATTCAAGGACTGGTAAACTATATGAAGGTTTTTGAAGCATAGGAAGAGATTGGTAAACAGCAAGAAGGAATTGATCAACTGACGGATCAGAGGGGTTAAAAAAAATCTAAATGAAACTGAAGCAGCAAAGTGCATTAAGAACAAACTTTGTGCCACTGCCAAAACTTCTGGCTACCACTGTACAGTCTGTGCTTTGAACCAGTGAAACAGATGGTAGAAAATATGGCAAAAGGAATTAATTAGTAGACAGTGCCAGCAGGTTAATGAAGCCAGGTAAAAGACTGCTAAACAGTGCATGTTCAGTGTGTGAGCAAATGCCGACACACTGACCACAACCCTGCTCCACAACCCTGCTGGATTTGAACTAACAAAGGGGAAAAAATAAGTAATTCAGTTAAAGATACCAATTGCCAGTCCATGTGATCCAGATCATCGAGTCATTCATTTATATAGATCGTCACATTTTTTTGTCCATGTTACCCCTCTGGGGCTATATAGTTTAGTTAGTTTTTTGTTATCTTTTATAGGTGGTTCTTATAAAGACAGACAGGCTGCAACACTGGTCTCCCAAAGGAGAGTCACTTATGGTACATTTAGTATACAACCTGTAGGTACAGAATTGTGGTGTGTGGATGTAACTCCCAATCATAAAAGACTGTGATCAATGCATTTGAACCACATGACCCTCACAGTGATGAAGGTACCCCTATTGAATGCCTTGGGGTTAGTCATGGGTTCAATTAGATGAGAAGGGTCAAACAAATTAATCACTTTTTCTTATTTTTGGTGCACCTTGAGTCCCCTCTTTACTACTGGATTTATGAATTGCTCCCAGCTCCACAATGTTTAATACTGACAAATGTAAAAGGCACCTTCAGATTTTTATCCTTCCAATGTGTTTGAATTAGCACGCCTGCATTTGACATTTTGAATGCGTAAATGAAATTGTTCAAATCAGATAATGTGATGATATGATAGACTGGCAAATTTGACATTTGACTAACTGCAATAGCAGCAGAGCTGAACCCGTACATATCCAGGAACAGATACTGTTATTTTGAGCGAAGGCAAGCTGAGCTGTTGGATTCACAGCTCAAGAAAAATTGGAGACATAATGACGAATGGATGGAACAACACCTAGACAAATCAGAAATAAAGAGTGGAGACAGAAGAGGTGTGAAATATGAAGAATAAGGGGGTAAAAGAACAGAGAGTAAAAAGAGAGAGCGAATCAGACCAGCTGCAGTGACAAAGAAGCAAGTAAAGATTCACTAGCCACCCCGGTTAGCTGGAGTCACACAGCAATGAATAGACCTTTCACACTCTGTGTGGAGGCTGCTGTTTGTTACGCCCAATGTGTGAGAGCAGATGTGTATTTGAGCGGCTGCACATATGTTTACAGCGTGTGGGTTTGAATATTTTTTTGGGTAAGTCAAGTCCTTCAGCATGTCTGCAGGCCTGTATTAGTAGGTGTGCTGATGATGATGATGATGATGGCTGTTTCTTAACCTTAAATGTGAATATGTGTATTTGCATGTTGTGGTTGGTCTTCACCCGCGGTAGTGTGTGTCTGTGTGCTTGATATCTGGCAGGAAGGATTAGCGAGTTATCAGAATGTGTTGAAAAACACAAATGTAATTCATTTTTGCTCTTTCCTAGAAGCCTGCAATGGTAGAACTGGGACTGTCAAAGATGGCATAAACGATTTATTAATAGTCATTCATGGTTTGAATACGGGGGATGGGTTGCAGTTTTATTTCAGCATACAAACCAATGAAATGATTAGGCTATGCTGTATAGAGTAGACTAAACTACCTTTCAGCATGAAATAGGAATTAAAATCAAGGACCTATGGTGCATGAAGCTTGTCCCACTAGCCCATTCATTATTCTGTCTGCACAGTTAACATTCCACAATTTCCGCCATCTACTGATCAAAATCCAAAGTATTTCTAAATGGAGCTCAGAGCTCCAGGTTCTGAACTCTCTCATTATTTCAACAGTTTGTTGTTGATTCATTTCGGGCCTAAATTTCCTAAGGGCCTGAACCTTAGCACCTTTAACCTGCTGAAGTTCAAAGATTTTTGCATTTTTAAGAGTTTTTTTTTAAAAAAAAACGGAAGCTACAACCATGACGCTTGTTAATAAACATAATTAGCCAGCATCAACCGATTGGGCTGACAAATGAAGCAAAGGGTAAGAGCTGATCCACAAGTTAGTCATTCATTATAGACTTAACTAAACTTCCCAACTAAACGGAACAGAAAGCATGATTACAGCCACAAACAAAAAAGACTTAAGCCTCCTTGGACAGGTTCCCCTTCATAACAATTCTCTGGGGAGTGGGGTGGTGGGGGTTCTACCTATCTATCTGGATACTGGAGTTAGGGGCATGGACATTTTGATTGACATTTGTCTGGACACACCCATTTGTCTCCTAACCTAAACCAATGGATGACAGTACAGTGTCTATGTCCATCTTTATCTCTATGGCACTTAACCTACTGTTACCATTAACTTTTTATAAGTTGTACAAATATAAAAACAGACAAGACGAGTTGAAGAAGAAGAAGAAGGAGAGGAAGAAGAACCAGCCAAACATTTTGACATAACATCTTTACAGAGTTGTATCCAGAAAACCTTGACAGCCCAGCATATTAGCTTCTTAGTGCTAATAGCCGCAACCATTTTCTAATTGTGGTAATAGCAAACAGTTCTGATAGCAAACCGGTAAAATCCTCAGTCCAGCGCAACAGTACCTCTGCCCGGTGCAGTGCCAGGCTAGAACCCAGCTAATATCTGTCCCCATTATTCCCCAGTTATGGTGGGCTATATAATTCACTGCTTCCTGTCTTGTTGCACCAGTAGAAATGCATCTGAAGTCTGCGGCAGTAAAAGGTGAATCAATGCCTATGCCACACAGCATGTGGTGTTAACTGTGGCTAGTTCTCTTTTATACCCACTGCAGCTCTTTTTCTTTCCTGGTGGAAACCCAGTATGTATTATGTGAAGCTCTGGAGAGAGACAAGTGCTGGTCATGGATATTGCTGCAGGTTTAAAAAAGTAACTTCTGTCTTCTCTTACCCATAGATTGCTTTTTTGTCCTTATCTCTCTATGTTCTCCCCTTTTACCTTCTCCCTTCCCTTAACCCTCAAGCAGATGGTTGCTTCTACCCAAACCTGGTTCTGCTGGAGGTTTCTTCCTGTTAAAAGCGAGTTCTTCCTTCCCACTGTCACCATGTGGGATCCCCATAGGGGATTTTACAATCAAATCATGACTTACATAATCAAATTTAAATCAAACTAACTGATAGTTCTCACCTGCTGCCACACAACTAATTTAACAATTTACCTACTAGTTGTCCTTACAGTTGACACTAAATGGTTCATCTTTTTACTCATTAAATGTATGCTGACCTTATTACCTCATGTGGATTACATTCAAACTGCACATAGATCAGCAAACAGATATATGACACAGACAGGCTTAGTAACTGTGTTGTAAACCGGCCTCTACTTAGGAGCAATGTTCCAAAGCATTACAATGCTGATTTTATAACCACAATATTGTCTAACACATATGAGTGCACATATGTGAAAGAAAACAACTCTGCTAGGTTTCCTAGCAGAAAGAGTTTGAGCAGCAGCAGCAGCTCACTTGGATATTTTTTAAATTTCCCACAACTAATATCTCAAAAACAAATGGTACACTAGTTCCAAAAGCAGGTAGAGTTTCATTTTGAAATTTTTCAACAAATAAACCAACTCCCAGAAATTAGAACAATTTAATTTCAACTTAACTACAAACAAAATAAAGCTATGAATATGATGTATGAAGCACATGTTACATATTATGATAATCATTCTGTTGTCTGACTATAGAAATAGAAAGCATGTACATGAAAATAGGTTAATTTGAAATTCTGCTGTATTGAGCTGAATCTAACTCTATCACACAAGATCAATAACAATATTGCACCAATCTGTCCTTCGCCACAGTGTTCTTCACAGGATAAGAGAGAAAAAGAAACAGCTTATGATCTGAAGCATACCACATATCAAACATGGTGGAGGTAGCATTATGGCATGGGAATGTATTGCTGCCAGTGGAACTGGGCCATTAGTGTTTACTGATGATGTGACTGCTGAAGTGTACAAGGCTATACTCTCTGCTCAGATTCAGCCAAATGCTCCATAACAGAGAGGGCAGTGCTGCACAGTGCAAATGAATGATTCCTCAAGGCAAAGAAATGGGATATTCTTCAGTGGCCAAGTCAGTCACCTTATCTCAACCCAACAGAGCATGCTGTTCAGTTACTGAAGGTAAGGCTAAAGACTGAGAGATTTAAAACAGGCCTTATATTTAAAATTAGGTTAGTTTGTCCAATTACTTTTGAGCTTCAAAAACTGGAGGAACATGTACAGTAACGGCCAAAAGGTTTGGCAGCAGCGTCGCTGCCAAAACAATTTTTTTTTTTTATTTTGCATGAAAAACAAACTTTGTGCCACTGCCAGAAATGACTGTAGTTTCTAAACAGATTTACAGGCACACTTCTTTATACTGGCAGCGCACACTCCTCTGTGATTAAGCATCTTCATAATTTCACAGAATTTATGCAACTGCTAGACCTACTTTATATTAATAAAAATGCCATCTCATTTTCTTCATTGTGAGCCTTTAATGGTATTACATGAAACATGCAGAAACTTTTATTAAAATTGCTTTCCCTTTTTTTTTCTCCAGTAGAAATACAGCTCGTGCCATCTGTCTGGGAATTTACATCTAGTAACATAACACGTAACATTAATATATACTTGCTTCTTTAGATTGATTTTTAATGAAAAGTCACTTTGCTCCACGTTTGATTTGATGAACAGGATGCAGTTTGATTGATCTCATATTTACTGTAAAATCAATACTCACTCATCCTGGATGGCCTGTAATATGTTCATGTCCAATTGTGTGGGAGTTATCCTTGACAGTGGCAGTACTATCCAGGGGTTATCCAGGAGTGTGTTTTATGTATGATAGCTTGTTTCACAGGTTAGCTGATAACTGGAGACTCTGCATTTATTTCAAGGTCTGTTTCCCCTTTCATCCGCCTCACTGATCCATAAACCTATAGAGAGAGCTGTATTAATATTATGCAGTCAACAATTACTTTTGTGTTTACACATCACTGCCCTAATCTACAGTATTAATCCTGACCTTAGCAAAACAGGTTCTCAATCGCTTTTTGTTTAGTTATAAATCGCATGATTAATTCTCCACTGACTTTACAGGTTTTTTCCACTCAGCAAGTTTCTTCAAGAAATTTGATATTTGTTCAACCAATGCTTTCTGCATATCTGCGGCCATGTTGATAGCGGCAGCAGCCATACCCACAACCACAACCACAGCTGTATAAAATAACAAAGCGGCAAGTGGAAGTAAAGCCAACAGTGTAGAAAAAGTGCAGCACTCAGTGCACATTGTGTTGAGGAAAACAACATCCGCCAAACATGTTCCGACCGCATCGAAGCTGTGTTATCAGCTGGCTTTAGGCAGAGCAGGTTGAGTGTTGGGTGTAAGGGGTCTCTGGGAATACTCTTTGTGCTTTTATGGTGCTGTTTGATGGGAATTTCCTCTGTAAAGGGGAAGGTGTGGAACAGTGCGTGGAAGTGCTCGGGTAAGAGTTCACAGTTCTCAGGGCTGCAGTGATGAAAACAGGAATAAAAAGGAGAGTAACAGAACTTTTAATTTGATTCTTTTTTTGGCAGATGTGTATTCATACAATCAAAGATCTGCAAAATATTACATTACACTGCAGTTTACTCTGCTTTTTCACGTGTACTTTTTTAGATCATTGTTTTGGTTTTTCTACTTGAGAATTTTACTGTTTTGGTTGACTCTCACTGGACTATCATTGCTCAGATTTGCTGCTGCTGTGTACCTGTCCAATGGCCATAAACAAATCAAAAATAAATATCAGTTTATATATGCCTAACCAATTGTTTTGCCCTTAGGACAAAGGCTTAATGAAACAGAAGAATATAGAGGACTGAGCTTCTGACAACATATAACGTGTTGTTAAGAGGCTCAAATTAGATTTCTGTGCAGCCAGAAAGATAAAAAATTTATCCATAACAAGGTGTGAAATTCTTTTGCAATAAAAATAATTAGCTGTCACATAACAATACTGAAGGGAATTCAGAGAAGCTGTTTTAACCAAGCTCTATGACTGAAAAAAAAAAAAGTCTTTGGAACAATAAGTCAGGGGTTTCTAATCCTGGCCAGGGCATGCATCCAGTAAGAGTCCCTAGGCTAGGGCCCCCATGCTGCCCAAGCCTAACTTAGAACATGAGCAAGAGACATATAACTGAAGCAATACTGGCTCGGACGTTGCTTGGATTAACAAGGCTCACGTCAAGTGTTGAGGAACCAGGACAACTGATGAGAAATGGGCTACTGGGACATGGCATACATGGACACAGACTGATAAAATGGAACTGATACCGTGCTACTACAGGAGCCAATCCAATGAGAGGGGTTACATGCAATGCATGTGGGAACTATGGATGAGGAGAAAGTCAACATCCTCACTGACCAAGAAGCACCTAGTCTAGTGGCTCAGTGCAATAACATCATTAGGAGACAGCTACTATCAAAGCTGGAGATCCAGATACAGTAGAAAGGGAACAATAATGAGCAGAATGGAAATAATGATCCAACCATGGTATAAAACAGCAGTCTAATTCAACTAGATGATGCCCAGCCACATGCAATGGTAGTTGCATGTACTGAGCTGAGCATGAAGATTTTGCCCAGGCTCAAGATAGCCACCCAAACAAGAGCATGAGTCCCCTGGCTCGTTGGAAGAGTCTCATCAGTGGAGATGCTTGCAAATGTGAACACTGCTCTATGCACCATTCCTACTACCAGTATCACTGAAACAATGAGCTTATATACACCACATTTACAGTAATCCTAGAAGTACTTGGGTATAGGATCCCATGTGAGCTGTTTCAAGAATGTCTCCGGCAGCTGAAGACAGACGGTGATAAGGAACAGGAGGAGGAACTATCATGGACTACCAAGCCCCTACATGTGATGTACCATAGACGGGAAAAGGCTGACTTCAAGAAATTCTACCAGTGGCTAGAAAAGACTTGCTTAAAGGACAGCACAAGAACAGGTCCTAAGTACCAGCTCCATAGATTCAGGCATCTACCACAGCCAACAGGACCCAAATTGCAAATTGTGCAAAGGTGCCCCAGAGACTATCCAGTACATAGTAGCAAGATATAAGATGCAAGCTGGGACTGCAAACACAGAGAGGCACAACCAAGAGGCTGGGATAGTGTACAGGAACACCTGTACATATGGACTAGAAATCCCCAAGTCCTGGTGGGAGACATCGCCAAAGGTGGTTGAGAACAACAGGGCAAAGGTCCTGTGGGACTTCAAGTTCAAGACAGACAAACAGCTGCTGGTCAACCAACCAGACATAGTGGTGGTTGACAAGGAGCAGCAGACCTGCTGAAGTTCAAACCAAACATCAGAATGGAGATGAAAGGTGATTTAAGTGACTTGTTGTTGGTTGTTGGTGCCAGATGGGCTGGTCTATGTAGTATGGAGTATTCAGTTTCTGAATCAGATCAGCAGAACAAGCTCTAGGATTTACAGAGAATGGTCCAAAAAAAGAGAAAATAATCAGTGAGTGTCTGGGTGAAAATGTCTTGTTTATGCCAGAGGAGAATGGCCAGACTGCATTGAGCTGATAAAAAGGCAACAGTAACTCAAGGTATGCAGAAAAGCATCATTGAAAACACAACACATCCAGTCTTAAAATGGATGGGCTACAGCAGCAGAAGACCACACTGGCTACCATTCCTGTCAGCTAAGAACAGAAAACTGAGGCTACAATTTGCAGATGCTCACCAAAATTGGACAGTAGTAGATTGGAAAAACATTGCCTGGCCTAATAAGTCTCAATTTCTGCTGCAACATTCAACAGATGGTAGGTTCAGAACAACATGACAGCATGTTATCCATACATGTATTGATACAGACATACATATCATATATCCATGGATGTACATACACGTATGTATACACACTGTGGCTCTCTATCTATCTATTTAGACAGATAAACAATACATATCAAAAGAAATGAATAAACACTCAAATGTGATTGATAGCCAGCTCAGAAAAGTAAAAGAACAGCAATGTAATGTGTCAGACCAGAATGGCTGGACTGAAACAAGTGGGATAACGCCTCTCTCTGCTTCCGTCTGTACTGTTGTGCTTCTCTCTTCACTGTGAAGTCTTTCTCCCAGAATGCACCTTATTATGGTGATATGAGTATTTTACAGCTCCCACTTTTTCTCAGACCACATAAGTGAACACAATGCTGTCATAAGAAAGGACATCTATAAAGCGAGCCTGATCCATTTTTTGTCTAGTTGCCTAATCTAGTTTTACTTTTTAGCTGAATTTGATCTTTCCACAGCTGCATCACTTCTTCATTAAAACAGAGTATCCGGTTGATTTAACCCTGAGATTAGCAGATAAAATTGCAACCAACATGCACACAGTTGCAGTACATTTCTGTAGCAAATATCAATAGGAAGATTTAGATTCCTGATCAGCAGCAATATGAAAGGCTGACATTACATCCACAGCTGTTGATAATGCTATGCTAATATTAGTTTACTTTTTAAAATAATGCTAACCTTCATATTTTAGCACTAAGGGAAGGGATATGTGTTTGTGCAATGCACGTGTTTATGGGTGCAGCTGATTAACCAACCCTGCTAGCTTTAGCCGATACCTTACCACTTTACACTCTTATCCAAATAGTGTCACTTAAAACCAACATGTTGGCAGTTTAAATGCTAACGATGAGGCTTTCAAACAGGGCTTCACAACTAGTGAGTGATGCCACACGTCTTTGTTTCATCAGTGAGCCTTCTCCAGTTTTCAGCAGTATTATTGATACATTTAGCTTTGAATATTTGAATGTTTATTATGTTAGCTAGCATTAATGGCAGCGATAGCTTTATAAGAATTACAAGCATGCTAGTTATTATTATAAAAAAAATTTGTAATAAGCAATTGTATATTCATGAGACTAGAGACCATCTTGGTGTGATCAGTGCGATGCCTGTGAACAAGTTGCCTTTCTGACCAGTTAATACAGACTAATCAGTAGTCATTACTTTTTTATTACTGGAGTTGTGACCAGGGTTGGGCTATATCGCACTATTTCAAGGGAATGAGTGATAATTATATTTTTGAGAATACAGGACACAGACTACCAAATTCAAAGTGTGACTCTGTTGCCATAAGGTGCCTGTAGCAGCAGCAGCATTATAATGCAATATTAGTGGCACGGCACAAGTTTTTCCTTTAACTTATAAGTGAAAGTATAACATAACCGCTTAACACTTTAGTTTAACAAAGATGTACAACTGCATCGGGACGCTCGGTGGAGCCATTTGTTTACATTTGGGTTGCACATCACCAGCTGCTTGCCTGGTTCCTCTCAACAGTGTGTTTTTGCTTCAGGTGGTGAAACAAGTTTGTAACAGTTTCCTTGCATATTTTGTAAAATATTGTGCTTTGCTGGAGGTTGCTGAAATAACCCCTCTTTTCACTGCACTGGTCTCAGTCTCAAGCACGCCTGGGCTTGTCTTGTTTTTGTGTGCACTAGGGAATGTAAATGTCTGGCATCACTGATCTCATAATAAGACATTTTTATATCACATAAAAGTTGAGACACCTGCTATTGAATTGGCACATTTTGCCATGATGACACACCGCTGGTAAAAATGTTGCAATGCCCCCTGAGCAATCACAGGTCAAATGACTAAATGAGCTCTACCTCAAGACTCGTTTTTTTCTTAAAGACAATACTAAATATTTTTCATTGTAGTTTTTTCTTTTCATGTTCTCTGTGGAGGTCGTGGAGATGTGCAGCGCTTACTTTTCACATCTCAAGATTTCTTTTTTCACAGGAAACGCATCAGATTAATGTGGAAAGATGTTGTTAGTGAGGTCAGGAGGACGATATAATGGCCACACATCACTCACATTTAGATTAGTTGGCTAATCGTTTCGGTAATGTTTCTGCATCACAGGCAGGAGGAAGAGTTTTGAAATGATCTGATAGCCAGTTCTCATATGCAGATGATTTTTCATAGTAGCCAGATTGAAAGGACGTCAGAATAAGCCTTTTAGCACAGCCAGCTTTGGGGCAACAGTGTTTCATAACAGAATGCACTGAAATTACACATCAGGGCTCTGAATTCCTATCTTCAGCTCCATTACTCCTCCTTCTTCCTTGCATTATTCATCCTGCATCACTGCTGCCACGCTCTCTTTCCCTCTCTCGCTGTCCTTCAGTGACACACTGGACTACATGAATGAACAAACACAAGAAGCAGTAGTTCCCTCAAGGACGCACAGCCGCACAGCCACTTTAGAGCATTTCCGCAACCAAACAGTATCAAAGAAATGAGTCAGGAGATCATCTGATATCAGCAACGCAATGAATAACATCAGTCAGTGACGGTGTGTGTGTTTATGTTAGCGTGCCCAGGAGTCTTTACAGTAAGAGGCAATAGGTTTCATTGGTATCTTTTACTCTGTGTGTTCGAGTGAGTCTTACCGTCTTGGGGCAGTGGACGTATCGTGCCAGGCTGATAATCAGGTCATGGGTGATGGGATCAACCAGGTTTCTGAAGCTGGCATAGCGATACAAGACATCATCCAGTGATGTTGACTCCATCCCCAGGTCCTACACACACATACATTAAGACCATCAGATCCTCACTTATGCAACTGCGCATATGATACTTAGTGTATATGCAACAATTGTATAAGCAATCTATTTATGTAGCACATTTCATACACATGTGCTCTACATTAAAATAGTAGAAAGAAAATACAGGAAAAAAAGCCAAACCAAAAACAGGACTGCTGATTACAATCAACCAAAAAGGCTACAAATTCACTCATGCGCACCATTGTATGTAAGTGCAAACCAGTATTTCAAAGGCTTTTACATTCTGAATGCAGCTTTTTAAACTTGCTGACCCCACAAAGCATGAAATTAAAGCCTCCTTTTGAACTGTTTCCTGCTTCTTTCTGGAGAGGGGGGTAAAAAACAAAATTTGTCACATCTCGAGGCCCATCAAAACTGCTGAAGCATTAACCTGTTGGCAGAGCTTCACGCATGAACAGCAGCCTTGTTAAAACTTAAAAAGTCAACATGAATGACAACGCCACATGAAAGAGTGCAGGAGAGGATTAGACTGCTGCAGCTCAAAGTATTTTGAGGATTCCAGCAAAGCTCCTGTCACTGACTATAAGATGAAGTTTAAAGCAGAGCACTGGCTGTGAGTACTGAATGTGGTACAACTGAGGTACACAACCATATTTAATTGAGCTCAATTCACTGATGACATTAAAAATTTACATTATCTGTCATACTCAATTATAAGCCCAAAAAAAACTTGATTTGTTTGGGAACAAATCAAGTTTTTGCACCACAAAAACGACATGTTTTTTTTGTAACAACAGAGTATGAGATTGCTCCATCTAACACATATATTACTGTCAACCTTAATGTTTTTAGAGCCTAACTAGCAGTGGGACAAAAAATGTAAAGTTGGTCCTGAGCGTGGGAGTAAAGGAAAGGTCACTGCCTCCCTTGGTAGCACGAATGTGCTCATTTCATGGCAATCTGCCAATTAGGTTGTGAGAAATCCTGACATTTTGCTCTAGCTCATGCAGTGTGCAAAATGGAAAGGGTTAATCTGTCAAGGGACATGAATTTGGTCTGCAAACGTCTGGTGCCAACTTGCAAAAACACAGCTGTAGTTCTAAAATACTGCATCCACTTACTGCTTGATCTTGGCACAACAGAAAAGTTGGAACACTAAAATACTCGGCATTTACCCTCTGGAGACCATGCATGAGCTCTAGACCCATGTGCTCATTTTTAGCCATGCAGCTGGAACGGGTCAGTGAGTGCTGATGTCCATCTGTTGCCATCAAAAGCATTAGCCTATATATTGTACACGTAACACCTGTGGTAATAACAACGTTTCCTCGAGCGGCATCATCAGGCCAACTTTTTAATTTGTGCAATGCTACACTTTCAAAGCTTAACCGCACAATAATGAAAAATGTCGGCAAACATTAGCATGCTAACACTAGGCTGGTAAACTTGGTAAATACTTTCATACTTAACACTTGCTATGTAATGCTGTAAACCTCTCACAGTGAGATCACTGTTCCCCATCTTGCTTACACAGCAGAAAGGGAATATTTGTATGTTAACCAGTTAGCTAAGTGCAAACTATCTTTTTCAGGTATTTACATTACACGTCTGTTGGGATTGTCTGCCACTTCCATTAAATTGCCCTCTTTACAGTAGAGTAGCTTAGTAATAAGTGTAGTCAGAGGCTCGACGTGTTGCAAATGTTCACAAAAAGCTGTGGTCAGCACAAAAATCGCAGTCATAACCTTGAAATTATTATTTACGTTAAGTACACAATTTGCCGTGCTTCATTTGAAACCTGTTCATGAACTACACCAGTAAGCGCATGGTAACTGAAATAACCAAACTGAGATACACTGCTAGGCTTTATAACTGATATTTACCCAATTTGCACTTCTTATTCCTCCTTATTCACACACCACATGCATGTCACGGTTAAAATATTTCAGATTACAAATATCAAACAGCCAACTGTTGTTAAGTCTCCTACTGATCTACTATAAAGGAGCGACAAAGCCTCAGCAATCTTGAGGCTGAAACCACTTTCACTGGCTTACATTTTTCTATAGTCTTCTATACATGAATTTTATCAGTAGAGTTAATTTTTTAAAAGTTGCAATAAATACAACATGTATTAGATGTAAAAAATCATCGAATACACTTATGACTGCAAAGGAATTTAATTTCTTTTAAACTGCAAAGGTAACATTGGTGAGACTAACTGAGAGTGCCGGGAGGATTTTCTGTTAGCTTTTAGAAAATAAAGGATAAAATATTAGGTAAGAAAAGTGTTTTCAGATTAATCATCTTGATTTATGCACTTCATAAAGAAAATGTTTCCATTCTGTACGTATTCGTTACACGGTTCCCTTAAAATTTCTACGATGCAACCAAAAAAGTGTGAATCTACTGCTTACGTCTGAGTAACAGAACCATTTCAGGTCTATTATTTAGAAAGGGCAGCGGTTATTTCAGACAGCCCCACATGCACATACAGGTGGCTGTATATGGCCCCTTTAACAGGATGCATATCATATGCACTGTATATACAATATATAAGCGGTTTGTTCCACGGGCTACACCAGTATTTTTTCTGGGGATGCTAGCGTGGTGTTTGAAAGAAGTTCTGAGAGAATGAATGTGTGGAAGAACACAAACACATTTTAGCCTGTAGGTAAGTGCAGATATATTTTCATGTGTGTTTGGATTTGTTTTGCAGGCAGTTTATAGCCAGCTGAGTGGCATCAGGACCGACCTTTTGAAGAGAGAAAAAAGGCAAGAGGGAGACTGATGGATGCTCAGTCTCCTAGAGAAGGCTATGACTCACCGAGGTTTCCATGCTGCTTATTGTTCTGCGTAGGAGTGGCAGCGAATAATGACAGCAGCTTCGACTGAATGACACACACACACACGCATGCACATTATCAGATAAGTGTGGCATTAATAACAACACACCACATGAGAGAAACCTATGATTAGTTCATCAACAGGTGTATGTTATTTGTGCTGGCAGTGACCAGGATGCACTCACACTGTTTCCAATTGAGATCATACAATCACGCGCCTGAACCCAGGGCCCAGCGGGACCGCATACCCTTCGTGGTGGCCGTCAGCCATTTGAAAAGCAGTGACAGCAGCGTGAAATTAATTGGTTAGTTTTTCTTTTTTAAATCTTTCAACAACATCTGAATTATGCCTTACAAACTTGTGACAGTAGACTGTGAACAAATGATGAGGTCCAGTCTCTGTTGTATGTTAACATGTGACTACATGAGACAACAGGAGGTGATCAGACACTGCTTAGGTTCAGGCCTGCTTCATGTGTTACTAGGTATTCAGAAGAAGTTTAGCTTTAAAAATCTGACAGTGAAACTGTTGTTGCCAGTAAGTAAATGGATTTTAACCCCTTACACCCTGCTGGTCCCCGAGTTCAGGCCTTACCAGTAAAATAGTGGACCAGCACTGACTTACTGTACAGAGGAGGCTGCCTAGCATAATGAAGAATAAAATGCATACGGCAATGATATGCTTCACTTCTTTGCATCAAACAGCTGCAGTTGAATTTTCTTTAGAACAGGTTCAATAACAGAATTTAACCTTGTGTTAAGGCCATTATTCAAACAGGGACAAACAATCATTCAAAGATAAACAAACAGAAGCTGTTTCAGACATTGGGACAGGGTGATTATGCAGAAGGTGAGTGTGTGTGATGTGCAGTGTGTGGCAAGAAAAGCTGCATGTGTGTTTTACTTTTGTTAGTTTCAAGTTTGAAAAAAATGATTTAATAACAATAATAACAACCATTACAGAATAAAAATATAAATAATAATAGTCATCATCATCATTATTATCATCCTATTCCCATTGTCATTTTGGAGTCATTACTGACTAGAGCCCGACTGATTGCTCTGTAAAAAAAAAAGAGACAGGAGAACGATCCTTCAATGCACAGAAAATCTGTGATTTTTTTCTGATAAAATAAAATTTTGGTGACTCTACACTTCCTAACTAATATATTTTTGTAGCATCTCAGTTTTTTCAGTGTTCCACTTTGCAGATGGTTCCCATACACGCACATAGCATCTTTCCACTTGTGGCCAATCAGGTAAAACCATTTTCATCAAATTGTCCAGCTTAGGTAATTTGAAGAAACAGGTAGCAACTCATTGCCTACAGTTGTAAAGCGGGATCAGCTCTGTTTTTAACAAAAACAGCTGAGCCAGCAGTTAATTTATTCAGCTACTTCACAGAGATTAGCTGCCAGGTTGCACTGGCAGATAGGCAGCAACTGCATTTAGTGTGTGTAGACAGTGTTTCACAGACAATCTGGCAACTTGACTTTTATTTTCCTGAGAGGAACAGCTAAGTTGGAGGCCGGCCGTTGGGAGCGGGTCTTAAAGACATGAGAAAAAAACGGGGAAGCTGGGAGTACTGGCAGGTGTGTTGTACAGTATCTACATTTTGGCTATGAACTGGCCAAGTCTTGTTCCCTTTTGTTTCCAGCTTTTACCCTGAGCCAGACAAACTGTCTGCTGGCTGTAAATTCACATTTACTGTACAAACATGACATGGTCTCACTGTGCTCATCTATTAGCATTTGCAATTAGTATACACACACTGCAAATGCTAAAGTGCATTTATTTAGTCAAGTATAAAGCACAGAGTGACAGAAAATATGGGGGGAGGGGTGCTTTCTGATATATTTTCTTGCCATGAAAAATAGGACTGGTGCTCAAATGTGAAGGAATACAAATCATTTGTGTGTGTGTGTGTGTGTGTGTGTGTGTGTGTGTGTGTACGTGCATGATAAGGATGCAAAGCAAATAGATCAACCCTGAATGGAAATTTATCTTCTAGCTCGCTCTAATCTGAACCCCAACATGGTAGGGTTTATGACGCTAACAATTAGCATATCTGCAACAGAGTGCTGACATTTTGTGACTCAGTGTGTGTCTGTGCGGTTTGCAATTGTAAAAAACTGGTCAAAAGTATAAAAAACAAACAAACCCTGTGCCACATATTGTGTGTATGGGTTTCACTTGTATTCACCCTCCACAAAGGTATTACATTAACATTACCCATTTATGAAATATACATGACAAAGCATAAAATTGCAAAGTCTGAAATCTTGACCTCTGTGTGGATGTGTGTCAAATGCATGAACACTCTCTCTCTCTCTCACACACACACACACACACACACACACACACTGAAAACAGTGCGGGCTTTCCTTTCACTAGAAAGCACTACCCACACTAATTAGGGCTGGTCAACATCAAAGCAGTGGTTGGAACCCGGCTGAACATGAACAAAGGTGGAGCTGCGGAGAGACGAGGCAAACACAATGGATCAAGCACAGCCCTTTGGCAAATAAAAGGAAATAGCAACCAGGGCAGGTGGACCCATATACGAAGCAGATGTTGACCCTCATCAAAAATCACACACTGACCAAACAGTGCACTCCACCTCTGAGATGATGGTGCTCTCTTTTGTTATTTTTATTAAAGAAAGTGCACTGACTGCTCGCAGTCTCGAGCTTTGTTCATGCATTTCGTTTAGAAAATAAATACTACATTTAAGTGGTGTCCATTATTGTGACTGATTTGCTCTCTACTTAGGTTCAAGCTGGGTGGACATGAAGCTGCATGTGGACCAATCATAGTTGAATAAGAGCAGCTGAATATACCCATTCATTCAAACATACAAATATTCACTTATTATTAACCTTTATTTACCCTGGAAGTGAAACATTTGAGATTAAGAATCTCTTTTTAGAGGGTGTCCTGGGTCATTAACCTAATATGTTAATATAAAACACTGCATACTCATATAATAACAACTTGTTAATTACAAAGTAGGCTCACCCTAAATCATGTCCTGATTTATTATCCTTAAAACTTCAAACTGAGCCCATCACAGAGGAAGATGATGCCTGTTTTCTCATGAACTTCTATACAAGCAAACTTCTTCTTCTCTGCTGGCCATCTGAAGGAATGCAGGATTGAGTCACTTTGGCATTTGCTTCCAGACCTGGAAGCTACAACCATCTTTTATATTCAGTCGATAAATAAAAGTCATATACTGTATATGCTGGTCATATGCTGTTGGTAGTCATGTAGTCACACCCAGTAAATAGATTAATCTGGCTAGTTTATCCTGATAGATCCAAGGGAAAAGTTTTACCTTTTAAATGTTTTTTCTGCTTTGTTTTTTTTTTTTAGCTACTCTAAAGGTGATCTAAGATTTTACCCATATCGATCCCAGCAGGTGTGACTCTGCAGGAAGTTCGCATTTACATTTTTCCAGTATAGCTGCCTGTAACTAGTGCTGGAACACTAAGATGCAAATAGTCTATCTTTAAAGCAAATGTGTTTGTCACTGCATTTTTGATGATGTCCTGCTAACAGAGTAGGATAAACCGGAACAAAGTCGAGCACATCTCTACACTAAAATGTTACTTGACAGAACTTGAATTTGCTGATTAGCGGTACGCGCTGCTGGCAGGACTCGACCCATGGTGATTCAAAGTGCCACGAACAATCTGATTCATCCAATCAAACAGCACCACGTTGAGACACTACCCCTCAAGTGCTGATTAGAACAACAACAAAAAAAAGAGAGATGGATGAGCAAACAACGCTGTAACGTACGGAGACGGTTCCACTCTTTTATGACGTGCTTTATCAACACAGCACAAAACTCCACAGGGAACTTCTGCAATTCTGGGAAGAACAGTGAGTCTTTGCAACCGTGTGGAGGCTTTGGGCACAAATCATAATGCTGCAACATGCAGTCATGGCCTCTGGTGTCCTTTACAGTTTACTTCCTGTTTGTTTTGAAGTTGTGTATTTACACTTCCTTGCTTTTTCTTTTCCCGCTAATTTAGCGTCTGATCGAGTGAAGCTACTGAAGACCTTATTGTCCTGTTCTCCCTGTTCATTATTATTCAGTTCAGCCTTCATCACATTTCTAATATTATCTTTCTAATATTATCAGTGTCAGAGTAGAACCTTATATACAGGGGTTGGACAATGAAACCGAAACGCCTGGTTTTAGACCACAATAATTTATTAGTATGGTGTAGGGCCTCCTTTTGCCGCCAATACAGCATCAGTTCGTCTTGGGAATGACATATACAAGTCCTGCACAGTGGTCAGAGGGATTTGAGCCATTCTGCTTGCAGGATAGTGGCCAGGTCACAATGTGATGCTGGTGGAGGAAAACGTTTCCTGACTCGCTCCTCCAAAACACCCCAAAGTGGCTCAATAATATTTAGATCTGGTGACTGTGCAGGCCATGGGAGATGTTGAACTTCACTTTCATGTTCATCAAACCATTCTTTCACCAGTCTTGCTGTGTGTATTGGTGCATTGTCTTCCTGATACACGGCACCGCCTTCAGAATACAATGTTTGAACCATTGGATGCACATGGTCCTCCAGAATGGTTCGGTAGTCCTTGGCAGTGATGCGCCCATCTAGCACAAGTATTGGGCCAAGGGGAATGCCATGATATGGCAGCCCAAACCATCACTGATCCACCCCCATGCTTCACTCTGGGCATGCAACAGTCTGGGTGGCATGCTTCTTTGGGGCTTCTCCACGCCGTAACTCTCCCGGATGTGGGGAAAACAGTAAAGGTGGACTCATCAGAGAACAATACATGTTTCACATTGTCCACAGCCCAAGATTTGCACTCCTTGCACCATTGAAAGCGAAGTTTGGCATTGGCACAAGTGACCAAAGGTTTGGCTATAGCAGCCCGGTCGTGTATATTGACACTGTGGAGCTCCCGATGGACAGTTTTGGTGGAAACAGGAGAGTTGAGGTGCACATTTAATTCTGCTGTGATTTGGGCAGCCGTGGTTTTATGTTTTTTGGATACAATCCGAGTTATCACCCGAACATCCCTTTCAGACAGCTTCCTCTTGCATCCACAGTTAATCCTGTTGGATGTGGTTCGTCCTTCTTGGTGGTATGCTGACATTACCCTGGATACTGTGGCTCTTGATACATCACAAAGACTTGCTGTCTTGGTCACAGATGCGCCAGGAAGACGTGCACCAACAATTTGTCCTCTTTTGAACTCTGGTATGTCACCCATAATGTTGTGTGCATTGCAATATTTTGAGCAAAACTGTGCTCTTACCCTGCTAATTGAACCTTCACACTCTGCTCTTACTGGTGCAATGTGCAATTAATGAAGATTGGCCACCAGGCTGGTCCAATTTAGCCATGAAACCTCCCACACTAAAATGACAAGTGTTTCACTTTCATTGTCCAACCCCTGTATAACAGTAGATGAGCATTTAAAAAAAAATGTTTTTAATACTGGCAGCTGCCACGAGAAAATCTGTCTTCAGTCGCTCTCTCGTGCATATACTAATATGTTTCCTAACCTTGTTGCAACAGTTCAGATCTCACTCTTGGACACCTCGCTGTGAACAGGTGGAAATCTTTTATCAGATGTTTGTCTAGAAAATAGAGTTTGGTGAACTAGACTTCCTTCTTAAGCTGCGCAGCCTTTCAGCATCTTCAGGTATTGGTTGCAACCCCAACATTGCTGCCTCTGGTGATCTGAGAAAAACCCTGGTCACGTATGACGACATAAAAATCACACACAGCTGACTGGAAACACCCAAAGGAACCCTGCAAGATAAATTTAGAGCCAGCAAAGCTTTCCTCTGGTATTCATCGCAACAATTAACAAATCAGCTCAGGGGGGGTGAAGAGGTTGGTGAAGAGATGCTAGTTTTGTTTGTGAGTTAACTGAAGGGCAGTGATTGAGAAGAAGGCCTCCCCATTAGCTCCTAACAGAGCTCCTGCTTCATTGATCAATGTCTATTTGATCCGAGCTCTCCCGTTATCACCATAGTTTCCAGGCAACATGACGGAGAAGCTGGTAACCAACACAGAGTGACCCTCTCAAAACAACACCTCACTTTCATTTCTCCTCTTTTCCTTTTCCTTTCCCCTCTCTGTGTCATTTTTGCCTCCAAGTGCTGTCTTTCAATGCCTCTGAAATCACTCACAACCACTTCTCGTCTATCCTGCTGGTGTCTGCTGTAGTTGAACAGTAATGGTGGTTGGTTTGTCTTCTCTCTGTTTATTCATAGTAATTGTCTTTATCCAGTTTATCCTGTTTCTGTCCATCACATACTGTTCCACCAGAGCACAGACCCTCCAGAACATGAAACCAAATATCATCATTAAATTACTGGAACTCTTCCAATTCTGCCTTCATGACCCAACATGAAACCCTGTTATTATCTCTATTATATTAATGCAAATATGAGGCAACCCATGTTGTTGTCAGCCTTCTCAGTTTGGCCTCTGAAGCTGGAGCACCCTGCTGATAAAGAAAGAAAGATCTCATCCTTCAGTCTTTACCATCCCAGTGTCTCACTGCAGTAGTAACTTTTACCCATGTGGAGTACATGTTGCTTGAGCTTTTCACAGCTCCTCATTACCACAAATAGCAGCGAGAAAAAAAATCCTTCAGAGGTCAGGGGGGCTTGACCTCAATCTTCCATTACTAAGCAAAGCTGTAAAGTTTATACAAGTTGCTTAATTACAAGATGAGAAAAAACAAAGTGCTGATAGAGGCTTTGTAGTTTACCAAAGATCTCCCTTCTTCAAATGGAGAGTGGCTGTTACAGTGATGATGTTGCCACTCGGTACAGGTACCTGAAGCAGCCTTTTAAGCTGCTCTTTCAATACGCTTCTAGTGAGCTAGATGTGCTTCTAAGGTTGGAAACTGTCCAAAAAATCAGCTAAGAGCTAATTTTCTCAAGAGGAAATAATTGATTTCTCTGAAACGAATCATATTTCCTATCTATTTGAAATAATATTTGAAACAACTTCTTCAAACAAATCATAATAGATGAATCTGATTGATATCCCAAATTTTATCCAAAAAAAAATTAAATCAAATATCAACTGGAAATGAATCTCCTGAAACTTCATATGGGAAAGTTCTAGTTGATGAATGACTCTTTCAAAAATTCAATTTATATTTCCTGACTCACTGCTTCAAATTCATCAAATTGATAATTGATCATGATAGTTCAATGTGATATTTCAATATAGCTATATGATCTCCCACAGTTCATGTCACTATTTTCCTCAATCCAATCATAAAGCAAAGATTAATTCCCTCTTTAGGATTAAAAGGACATGAATCAACCTGATCTCCCTAATCAATAATGAAATCAACAATAAAGGAAACAACTACAAAACATTCATCACAATGGATATACTTCAAAATGCAGCAACCAAAATAGACAAAACAACATGAAAAGAAAAACAAATACAATCCAATGAAGAATAAACTGAAATCAAATTAAATCAATACTACAAAAGTATCAAATTAAGAAAAGTATATGCAAATAAAATAAAACAAAAATCAAAATGTCTCAAATTGAAAAATATATCATTCATGAGGATAGCCCTCAGGTTGAATTCAATGGCAACTAAACAAACCAAACACTTAGACTTCAAACAAAATAAATAAAAATCACTCCTTTGAAAGAAAAAACCAGCTGAAAGAAGAATGGTTTGCAAACTCAATTCAACTTCACGTACAACTAAACAAATCAAATAAAAGAACAGTTGAACCGTCTAATCTCATAATCATATTTCATCAAAAAGAATCAAAAGAATCGAATGTTTATATTTAAACGGTCAGGCCTCAAAGTAAACTAAATACCAATCAATATTTTCAAGGCCATTCAACGGTGACTGTCAGGTAATAAACCATAAATGGAAACACAATTTCAATGAATGAAATCAAATCAATATGTTATAAATCAACTCGTTATACATGAACCACACTGTTCATGAAACAAACCAATCCAACCTCTCACGCCACAAATCAGCAGAGACACAGTGACCAGCTACCAAAAGAACAACAGACCACTCAAGTCCCTACAAACTAAAAATCAACTACAAACCATATCCAAATAACGTCTTTTAAGACCTTGATATTATTCAATTCAATATGAACAAACTGAATACCAACCATCTCTCAAACCAACTGCTCTGTTTCCTCAAAAATTCCAGTATAAAAATTAACCCTCTACCTACAAAATCCAACACTTCATAATTTGAAACATTGAAACATGGCAACTGGAATGAAAAATACAACAACGAAGACCCAGGATAGTTGAGCAGACAAGGATAGGCCAGCATTCCTCTCCTAAAAGTGCAGCACCTGATCTTCTCAGTTCCCAGATGTTTACGGACTGTTACTAAAAGAGGACGGAATGCTGCACAGTGGTCGACATGGCCCTGTCCCAACATTTTTTGCGCATGTATGCATTGCTGCCATCAACTACAAAATGCCTTTTTTCCTAAAAATGGTTTATTGTGTCAGTTAGCACATTTGATAAGTTTTCTGTGTTCTATTGTGAATAAAAGGTGGGTTTATGAGATTTGCAAATCATTATCTCCGCCAAGGAAGTTATGTTTTTAGTAGTGTGTGTGTGTGTGTGTGTGTGTGTCAGTCTGTCTGTCTGTAAACAAGTTAGTTTGAAAAGTTTTGTATGAATTCTGATTAAACCTTGTAGGGGTGCAGACTGGGGTCATGTTAAAATTAATTTTAATAATTTAAATTCGGCTTAACGTCCACCAAGGTCAGTTTCATGATTCATTGGTCAAAAATTGAGAACAAGCCTTATAACTTATAACCTTATAACTAAAGAAACTATGATTCTTACAAATGTGGTGTGTATTCTCAACAAACAGAAAGTACCATATAAAGATTTAACTGAGCACCACCGATTGTGAGCACCTCTATAAAACCAGACGTTTTAGCAGTTTGTTATATTCAGGTGCATCTTAACACAATACCAAAGAGAAAAGATATCGGCAGTTATCTCAGAGAAACGCTTGTTACTGCCCCAGAATCTGCTTGACAGCTAAAACCTGACTAAAATATTAGGCGATGCTACAGGACAGCAAATCTACAACAGAATGGCACAAAAACAAAGTCCAGACCTGAAATACTGTGGCAGGACCTTAGAGAGCTGTGCATAAACGACTGCATGAATGAACTGAATCAATGCTGTCAAGAAAAGCAGGCCAAAGTTACTGAGTGTAAATGTAATAGTTAAATGTGAATTTCTATGCAGACAGCAACAGATACATAATTTTCACTGATTTATCAGTTAGTTGCTGTATTACCAGAGAAAGATTGCATGTAATTGCCAATTTGACCCCATTTAATTGCAATGAGTCAAATTAATTTCACCATTGAAGAAGAAAACCTTGCCCAAGCAGAACCCAAGAAGAAAGCTAAACAAGAGATTCTTTTGAAATATTGACAACAGTCCGCTCAGAAATAGCAGCCAGCGCCTTCGTCACGATACAGAGTTCGAGGCACTAAAAGCTGCACATAAAAATGTCCCGGTTTTAGAAGGCCACATGGGAGGGCACAGTCATACTTTAGACAGGGAGGGTCCAGGCGACTTCCACACAAAGTCACAAGAAGCACTGCCCAAAAACTGTACCCGTCAGACTCGTTATCAGGAACACATTTGATTGATTTGATTTGAAGGAATGATTTACAACAGGCGTCAATATCAATTGTGTAAAATGTGTGCATTTTACCCCCAGCTGGTCATGGCAGATGGCTGCCCCTCCCTGAGCCAGGTTCTGCTGGAAGGTTTCTTCCTGTTAAATGGGAGTTTTTCATTCCTACTGTTGCTGAGTGGTTGCTCATATGGGGTTTGTATGATTGCTGGGGTTTTCTCTTATATTCACAACAACAGTTATATTGCAAGCTAAAGACAATGTAACATGACTGTTGTTGTGAACTGTTGTGAGTTGTGGATCTCAAACTTTATAAACAAAATTATATTATATAGCAGTAATAACTGGTGTCAAGTATTTTTAAGTTGAATATCTGGTTTAAGTTCAAGGGAAAAATAACAATTTTCCATCTTCCATCCATTTTTTTCCACTTATCCAATTCAAAGTCACGGGAGGGTGAGGTGGGCTATCCCAGCTGACATAGGGTGAGAGGTGGGGATACACCCTGGACAGGATGCCAAGCTGTCGAAAGGCTAACACAATTGTTGGACATTTTCTAGTAGTTAATTAGATAAAGAAAAATAAACAAAATGTTAGTTGGAGCCCAAAGAAACATCAGTGTGGTAAATGGAGTTCTTATACAGCACATCTCTACTCAAGCACTCAAAGCGCTTTACGTAACATGTCTTCATTCACCCATTCACACACACTTTTTGCTGCATCTAAGTGCTTTCTATCTAATATTCACACTCCGATGAATGCATCAGGAGCAGCTTCGGGTTCACTATCTTGCCCAAGGATGCAGTGGCATACAGACTGGAGCAGCCAGGGATCAACCCTACAAGATGGCTTGCTCTACCTCCTGAGCCACAGCCACCCAGTATAAGAAGAGACTAGCAGCAAAGTGCTAACCAAAGACCGTGTAATGCCAGTGAAATCTGTGTAGCGACATAGCTGTTATGAGCATGAAGTGGGCAGGCCCTAAAGTTAATGAATCTCTTGTGTCTGGGACCAACCATTCAGTTACAAAGAGATGTGTGAAGAGTGACACACTTCAGAAACTGAGTTATAGAGTTGCTTCACTAGATTTCAAATGTTTCAACACGCATTTGTCATTTTCCAACCAAATTTAGCCGAGTTTTACTCTATTTCTGGCTGTTCTTTCAGCTTTTCTTTCAGTTCATCTTTTTGCCCATTTGTTTCCCATTTTCAAGCACGTTCCGATGAGCGAGCTCCTTAGCCTTTTTCTATCTTTATCTAAAGTGCGCATCATCTCCTCATCAAAGTTTTGCTCCTTTATTTTCTTCTATTTTTTTTTTATCTCAGGTTCATTGGCCAGCTGTTGAGTGTTTTTTGCTCTGTTTTGTTGTGCGTGTTGTAACACTGGTATCAATTTCAAGGACTGTAAGCGTACTTATATCCTAAATTTATCATTTCTAAAGGACTTTAATGAGCGCTTTGTTACATTATTTATGTAATATCAAAACATTATAAACACCTTTTATGAATTCCTAGGTCCCGCCCCCTGTTTACTGAGTAGCAACAGTTGCCTAGTAAGGGCAAATAAAGGGTGGCTTTTTACTTGGATGCAGTTGTTGAGAGCAGTTGTGATTCTAGGGGCTGTTGGGGTCTTCCGCAAATATTCACAGGGGTCCCTCTACCATTATCTTATAAATAATCTGACATTAGCCTTGGACACACTGGGCATCTCTGTTAGCTAAGCTAACTAATGTTAAACCTCAAAGTAAGCAGAAGAAATAATGTGTTCCTAATGGGAGTTACATTATTCAGGTGTCTCACTCTCACAGTTAAGGCTGAACTAGCAGCATTTAGTAATGTAGAACTAGATCTAATTGTTATTATCTGCTCTTCTTCCTTTCTCTTTTTTTCTCATAAGGATAACTCCTTTTCATTTTCATTGAGTGGCTTTCACTGTTTTCAGGAGATTTGCTGAAACAGAATCAGTGCACGCCACTACCAGCAGAGCGAGTGGAGTCAGGTGAGGTCCCCTTAGGCCTGTCGGGTCTCTCCTGCCCCTGCTCTCATTCCTCAGTGGGCTGAGAAATCAAAATGGTAAAAATACATCCAGCTGGTGTCCCAAGAGATGGCAGCTTCCCGAGACAGACATTCACCGAGCATTTTGATTTATTTTACCTGTAGCTCTACCTGAGGTGAAATCGCCTGCTCTCATTAGAAAAAGGGAATAATAACAGTGAATCATGGTGTGGAAGAATAAACTGAGCATTGAAACTGAACAGATTTTATGAAATTTATTGGAAAAATCTTTGAAAAAGGGCTCAATACAGTATGAACAGTTTTCACACCAACACTGATAAAGAAACTGAATAACAGCTCCTTTATAATATTGTAGGGATACAATCTTTGTTCAGCTGTTTTCTTCCCACAGTCATGTAGGCACCAGCCTGACAATGAGGACACAAATTGTGTCATGACCTTGACCATAGCTTACAGTTAGCAGTTTCCCCATCAGCACACACTTGTTCTTTGTCCACAAACGTTACAATTATAAACCAACAGTACACAGAGGTTAGATGAGTTGAAACACAAATTTTCCATTAGAAATCCCAGCTATTAGGCAATGCTGGGGTCTGAATCCAGGAGCTCCTGCTCACTAGATTGGTTCTTTAACCAACTGAGCCAATTCTCAGGATATTAAGTTAGGATTGTTTTAGCTTAAACACTGAGAGCTTCACCACATCTATTTGTAGAGATTACTCTGACACACTTCTCAAAATTCTGGGACATGCACAAGCATACTAGAGTTGCACACTTGGACCACAATAAAATCAGTGTGGCTTTATGAGTCTACCTTTACTGTTTAATCTGCAAATATACAGAAATCGTTACATCATTACACCTTCTGCACACAGTCTCTAGACCTGTGCTAGGCACACTGCATGACAGTGAGCGGCCTGGCCTGTTTACCCCTACTAGACCCGGTCATTTTAGAGGAGACTCTCTTTTGTGGCTTAAAGGAGGAATAACCACTCTTGAAATACTACGTCTCATTGGAGACTGGGGCATAAAATATTTTAACTAAAGAAAATCATAAGAAAATCATATTTTCATACAATCAGAACACACACAGGGGAGTTACACAGTAATGGTGTGAGAGTACGGGTCTCTTTGTTTGTATGGCAGATTTAAATAATTAATCTCATACTCTCAGTCTCAAAGAGCTAAAGCTAAATGGCTAACTGTGTGAGCAATGTCCTCCATATATCAATTAAGATTAGACCTGGGTAGACTTTTTTTTTTCATTTATAAAAAGAAAATGTAAAATATTTCCTGAGAAATGTTTATGTATGTATAACCATGTAGATTTAAGTAGTGCGACTTTACATTTTTCGTCATCCTAGCAGATTTTTATCTGGTTGAGCACTTGTTCAGCTAGAGGTATGTTACCGTCTCTGACTTTTACCTGACATGTTTATTAAAAACAGCATTGAGAATTGTTTAACGTCACCTTATCAATTCAAACAAATGAACCATTCTTGTGCATAAATAAGATATTTACATGTAAAAAAAAAAAAAGGGTATATATGTGCCACATTTAAAAATCAAACCTATGCCCTTTGCATTACATGAAAAAAGCTGATCTCATAAAGCTAAGGCTGCACTGTTAACTGCATGAGCACTGTTCTTCATACATGATTAAGATGTAGAACTGGGTGACCAAGTGAGAAAAGAAAGTCCAAAACAACAGGTTTTCACACCAAAACTTCAGGTCCCAGTCACAAACCTTTCACATTATGAGCACAAGGAGATGTTACTGAAGCAGGGCATACTGTTTCTGTGTCTATACCACTAAAATTGACTGAGAAATGGCCAGTTTAAAAGTACCTCCATTTTGGCTTTTGCTCAGGAGAAGGGAGAGAAGTTAACGCTGAAGTCAATGGCAGATATGGGTGGCACTCCTGACACTCTCGGGCTCCTGGTTTAAATTCTGTAAATCTCTCTGTTTTGGAAAGGTAATTTTCTTAAAGAGGAAAACCATAGCAACAATTTGAAGTTAAAAAATCTGTCGTTAGACCAAAAGTTGTGGGAGTAAAACGAGCTGAAAGAGAAAAAAAAAGTTCTACTGACAGACTCTAAATACCTTCCATAGAAAACCACTGAAATGTCAGAAACTGAAAATTTCATAAAACTTAAACTGACACTGTTTGAAAACTGTAAAAGACATGAAAAAAAAACAAGTAACTCCTTAATAGTTCAAGGTCTTGGGACCTGTTTAAAGTTTGAATATATTCTCTAGCTCAAAGTATGCTGAACTAGTTAACTCTCAAAGTAGGGTGGGTTTCAACAGGATTTCAAGCTTTCTCCATTTATTTCAATGGCAAAAAAAATAAATAAATAAAAACCTAAATATTTAAAAGAATTATAAAAGTTACAAAAAAGAAATGTAATAGGACACTTCTCCAGAAAAAGCTGAACGTTTTGATACCAGAACGGTTTCGGTAGCACAACGTATGCTGAAATAGTTAAGTAGCGAAAAACGCACAGCAAAATAGTAACAAAGATTTGGATCACAATAACGCAAATGATTAAACAGAATTCATGTTAATTATTTTTTCAGTGCTCTTCAAAGACTAGACTCAACCAAGTCTCTACCTGCTTTAGCCTAAGTGATTTTACTTTCTAAATCAGTCACTACTTATCAGTAACTGCTGCGACTGCACGGCTCTGTTGTTGTTGTCATCACTTGCAGACTGAAAAGTGTTACTCCCCTTCCCTGATTAATCAAGCGCCGGTAGAGATGATCATCCCTTAAGAGTGATGTACGTGGAAAAATAGCCTCGGTGTTAAAGTTTGTTTAGCTCCACTGTCTGCCATCAACTCAGGCATTAACAGTGCAAAGAGGTTTGATCAGTAAATAGAAACAGAACAATTCTGATGGAAATCTCCAGAGCCCAAACAATAAGCCGGGAAAGCTGTGTGTCCATAAGCCTGCGGTGTTGTTCCTTGTGGTGAGTCATGAGGGGACAAACTGTGAACACTGTGGTGTATGAATCCTGTGCAGTGTGTCTAAATCAGGTTCTCCCCTCACCGCCTTCATCACCTTGTCTTGGTTTCCTAACTATCTCAGTGATAAACACATACTCAGCTTTACTTTTCACAATTTTACTCCCGTTACCCTCAGACCCCCCCTTCTCTGCCGCTCTCCAAATCATCCCATTCAACTGGTGGCATTTTCTTTCTCCTGCTTCCCCTTTGTTTCTCGCCACACCAGATTCTCCCAGCCTGTTGTTAGGCTTTTTCTTCCTTCTGTAGCAACAGGAGCAGCCAGCCAAGCGCTGCAAGTGTCTTGAAAGACTGAGAGAGGTTGTAAATCATAGCACTCTCTCCACCCTGTACCCATACAGCAGAGCCAGGCACTGCCAGCCAAACGCACAGGGAGGTCAATTCATCAGGCATGCAGGCAGTCAATTGCTGAATCAGTTTAGTCAGTGAGTGTCAGCAGTCAGTCTGAGCCTGGCCTCTCTTTCACTATCAGCTTAGTGTAACACAGCACGGGAGGAAAGAAGAGAAGGAAGTACGCAGAAAGCAAAAAGCACTCATTCGCACAGAGACACACTGAGCAGCTACCTGTCGGAGGGTCTTCAGCATCTCTGTGGCCTCGTCCTGCTTGCCCTGTTTGGCCATCAGCATCATCTCCTGGATCATGCCAATGCGTCGCTGGTAGGGTGGCGGTGGCGTCCCACTACGACTTAGCCTGTCCCCTGACTTCAACATGAGGGAAGCTAAGATGTCTCCCCGCTCCTTGGTGGGCGTCCGCTTCCAGCTGTGCTGAGGACTGGCTCCTCCAGGCTCCTGGCCTTTGGTCTGCTTGGCACCCATGGTGCTGCCTTAATGTGAACTGTGGCAATAAAGAGGCTGGTCCCACAGAGCTGTCATGCAGAGGCAACTTTGATTTATGTTTCAGACACTGGGTTCATTAAAATGTCAGCAGCTCATCACATCTTTGTAAAGTCTGCTCACTTTGGGGCTAAAATGTGAAGCAATAAGAGTGTGATTACACAAAAGTGTGCATGCTCCCAAAGTACAACACAATGCTGGAAATATATTCAGAAGGAGCTCTGGCAGTTTTCTGCTTTAGGGAAGTTGTTATTGATGGAAGCTGAAGCTCATGTCGGGAACAGGTCTTCGGATGCTGCCTGCAGCATGGCCGCAAAGCACGGACACAGCAAAGTCAGGGTGCAGGAAAGCTACAGCACACTGGCCCACCGCAGCCTCCTATCCCGAACACAACTTCAACACGACTGGAAAATATTTACCCTGTCCTTCTCCTCTTCTGCTATCCTCTAAAACAGAGCGCTCTGTCCTCGACCAGAGGCGGAGCAGCAGGCAGCGGATCTGCGCTGCACGAAGCAGGGCATGGCAATGTTTACGTCTCCCGTAGATCGCTGTCTATTCCTCGCTCTGCCCCGTCCCTCCTCGGCCGCTGGGAGTCATGCGCTACCTGCAACAAAAGCAGCGTTCGCCCTCCTCCAAGGCAGATTCTCCATCATCCGCTCAGGGGCAGGAAGCTGCAGCAGCAGCAGCCGCATCCGCTCCTCGTCCCACGGGCTGTGTGCAGGCTGCAGCTCGGCGGACTCTGACAGGAGGGGAGAGACTGAGGTGTCCCTTTGCTGGGACTGAATTATGTATCGCTCCCTCTGTTCAACTGAACGGGGCCGCGCAGCGAGTGCACGTGAGCGCAAGTCCTCCTTCCTCCCGGCGGGGTGATGGGGAGGGGGGGGGCACGGCCAAGTTTGCAGTTTCTGACGCTCCGTCTTCACGGGGAGGTTTTCTACCAACGTCCATTCAAAATGTGTCGGTTTGTTGCTGCATTGCTCACAGGCAGAGGTGTGCAGGGTGCATGTTGACAAGATGACTCATGCATTTTAAAATAATTTATTCTTCTGGGTAAATCGGTGTACAGTGGAGCTTGAATGAAGCATTATTATTTATTTATTACAAATAAATGTGTTCATATTTGATTATTTACATATTTGGGCGGAAGTTGACCACACCAAGGCGAAAATGTAAGTTAATAGCAGAGTAGAGGAGATATGCTTTGTGCACAAATCTGTGCCGCATGACAGAATATAACTAATATTAATTATAAATGGCCTTTATGGCTGGCCTGTATCTCCGTTCGAGTGATTCAATATTCTCCTTATACTCACATATTTCTGGACGGGACAAATGGCAGTTTCAGTCTTCATAACTTAAAAGGTGTGGTTAAAGCATATAAAGCCGTATAAATACTTATTAATTTCAAATTTACTTAAATATACTTTATTTTTTTGGTAAATTATTTTGTTACAATAGTTATTTTTTTCGCTACGTCGCATGAATTTGATACCCGCAACATGTTCACAGAAGATGCGAAATTAAAGATCCCTTTAATTTAGCTCTTAAAGCTACAGGATTTGGTCTCCTCGGTGTGTGTGTGTGTGTGTAATGATGCTCCAGATGTGGCACAGGTTCGGGGTGCAGGCAGACCAGATTCCGACCTGCACTATTTTTCTGTTTTACTGCCAAGCCAGGAGCTGTTGGGCATTCGGAATGTTGCTGGCGTTGTGTTGCTGAAACGAGCGAGATTTTACTCAAAAAATAAAACTGAATGTCGGGTTTGCATCATCTGGTGCTCTTAAACCATTATACATCTTTCAGGATTGAGGCCTTCACAGAAGTCAACTATCCATATCATGTGGGCTATTACACCACTACACAAAGTTACAGACACTGGCTTGTAAATTGTGCACCGATAAACTGGCTGGTCCCAGTATTCTGTAGTCTGGAGGAACTCAGCCTCCATGACTTCCAGTTTTCCTCTTTACTCCAGTCTATCTTTAATTAGCCTGGCTGTAGAAAGCAGCAGTGTTGCCTATATTGCAGTAATTTCTCTAAGGTCATTCTGTGCGTTAGTAATGCAGTGTTCCCTGAGGAAATAAAGAGTAGAGCTACACAATATTTTCAGCCTCGCCTTCTTTCATGGGGATTGCTAATTTTTTGTGGAATAAGTTAAAAGCCCCCAATTCTTTGTAAATTAACATCCTTAAATTCTGAAATCTTTACCCATTCTGTTTTTCTTTATAAGGCATCACAGCTTTTAGGGAAATCTGGTTCTAATTGTTAAAAAAATAATTTGGCATGCACTAAAACCTGTATCCGGCATGAGTGTTTTCTGAAAGAGATAACACGGAAACAGCTCAAATTCATCAGCAGTCATCTGTTACCAGGGGAGGAACTGCACTGCCATCTGGTGGTGACTGGAACTATTACGTCAACGCCATAATTTTGTGGTTATCTTTAGAACCTGTAATGAGCCTAGTAAGGGACTGCATTTAGATGTGCTAGACAATGCCCCAGTCAGACAGATGGGTTGGTGAAACCCTGGAAATCACTGGTCACTAGGGATTGAGACTTAACCTGGCCTGGGAGAGACTTCTTTCATTTGAGCACTCCAAGTGCTTAAGAGTGGATAAGTCCATTTACCATTTTCTCCCCGTGTGCAGGAAACAGATTCCAAGTCTGTCAGCGTCATATATCGTCAAACTCACCAGAAAGTCAAAAGTATTTTTCAAAAGGTGAATTTATTTCAATTTTAATTACATCTTTATTTACAGTAGTAATTCAACCATCATAGTAGCTTCAAATCACTTTATCAAAGAAAAACATGTTAGTTTCTTAACTCATTTTATGAGAACAGTTAGGCTCATAACGCTGTTTTTACAAAGTCACAGTCAGGCCTAACGAGACATCTGTGCGTGTGCAGGATAAACACGTTTTGGTTTTCATAGGCGGCAGACAGCAGAGAGGAAGGGATCTTCTGTAGCAACATCACTGATGACTCCATCATGTACTGCTTCTTGGCCTCCAGCAGGAGGAGGATTCACTTTTGGCTGTCAACAAAGCCTGCAAACGATATCCAGCCCTCTGACTTTTAGTTTGATTTTTGACACCACCAAATGAAAGTGGATGCAATGCAGACCTTCTGACGCACATTTACAAAAATCAAATCTCCAAAAGTCTACATCAATAAAACATTTATAGGTATTTATCCAATCACTGACACCTAAATTATCACACAAGTCCAACACGAGCAAAGAATTTTAGAGCTCAATGCCTGAATCCTGTATCTGGAAATTTTTTATGGCAGTCCCCACCCTGGCAGTAATGGCAGCATGAGAACAAATCTGTGTCAGGGTTAGCATTTCTCTGTATGGGTGGATTTTTGGTGCCCTGGGGAAGTTTTACCCAACAGCAAATTAATAGTTCGTGACATCATCCAGCTATGGAAATCTATCTGGGAACCTCAGACTCTTAAACCTCAGATATATCCAATAATTTAATTAGTGTTACACTGCCAAATGCACACTTTTTTTTTTTTAAAAAGCCCACCGACTGAATCACACATCAAGCCGGAACATGAACGCAGTATAAAGCCTGTTGTATTATAGTCTCAAGACGAGATGCTGAGCAAAGCAGACAGACCACTCTGCTGGTAAACACCCCGCTTCCTAAACTAAATGCATGCCATTCTGTCAGGTTTGACATTTGTTAGATGAGATTTATAGAGATGTGGTTTCATTTCAACATTATAGGCCAATTAATTTTTTTTATCCATAAGTGACTTCCACTTTGCTTCATTGCTGTTACACAGCAAATCATACTTATACAAATCATACAACAGGGTCAAAATTCCACATGTTCTCCCTCTTAACTGCTTAAGAAAAATGATAGGGAAAAAGGGTCCAGGACAAAAGTACTGCATCATGTTAGAAAACTCCCTCTAAAAATAATATTTCAGCTATTGCATGTCAGAACCAGCCCAGCTCAGTTTGGCAGCATTAATTCCCCTCCCAACCTCCCAGCTCTCTTCCACTTCACCGTGCAAGTCTTTTCTAATGCACAGGCTTGCAGATTGATTTTCTACCCTAGATGAATTTAAAGAGTGACTTACTGCTGCTGGGGGCGCTCTGACAGAAAATGGGCAGAGTGGACCTGCATTTAGATCATCTAGAAACTGCTAAATTTTCCCTTTGCTTAACCTCCCTGATGCTAGACTCAGGCTGAAGGCTGAAGCAATGTTACAGGGGAGGGACAACTCTAGATAATGACACCACCAGGACTGACTGTGTCCAGGGCCTCACGGGTGGTAGCGCACACTTAAAATGTGTAGCCAGCAGGGGGAGCTTTGTCATCTTTGTTGCTCTCCAGGGAGAAGGGGGGAATGCGGACATCAAAGTGGGAGCCATCAGTTCTTTCAATACGAAACGTACCCCTGAACAATAATAAAAACTGAGTGAGAAAACCAGCAAATTCTTTAACATTGTTTTTACAGCATGGGAAGAAACAGGAAGATGGACAGGGTGTAAGTAACTAAACTCACCACATATGACCACTTGGGGCTTGTAGAGACACATGGCTGCTGTACTGGAAGGCTGGCTGCTCTTTAGACAACACTGGCTCCTGTTAAACAAAATACAGTGAGCTAAATCCTCGCTGACTTTGTTTTACACGTAAAGAATGACCCCCAATCTCCTCCTCACAGCCAGGACTACAGTCTATTAATTTAACCATGGAATCTTACCAGCCATCTGTATCATATTGGAACTGGAAAAAAAAAACTTGAATTGGCACCTTTTTCCTTATGAGGGGCTTGAAAAGATTCAACATCCAAACTCTGGTGTTAGATCCTTTGTAGAACTGATGCAAACATTTAATTACAGTATAATAGGCTATAAAATGAAAAGGTCTACAGCTGAGATAAGTGAACTATCAATTTGCACACACTGTGTTCAGAGGGTTCACATCAGGTGCATTGTTAGCCCTAGGTGCAAGCTCCAGATGTTTGACCCCAGATCTCAAAAGGATTCTTTATTAAAGCACAAGTCAGAATTAAGTACCTCAGTGCTGAAACCAAGTAGTATTATATGCTGTATATATTCAATTTGTAACACTGACTTTTTCATTTTATTTATAAAAAGGTCAGTTCCTCCATCATACAGGAAAAACTGAGTGCACTGTGTAATTTCCCCATTTTCATATCACTGTTATTCAAACAGATGCTTGTGGATTCAAAGTAAGACAATATTTAGAGGTAATGTACTGTTATATTCCTTGCTCATTGTGCATTTATGAAATCTGATGAACATGTGAAGAAAAACAAACAAACAAACGAACCCATTGCCTAGCGGGGGAAAATATGCCCGTCACACTGTATTAACCCTAATCAAGAGACCTGTACTATGAAGACACTGAATAACAGATCTTTCAAACATACACTTCTGCTGTTCAATATGTGTCTTGGCAATTTGTAGTGTGTAGATTTTAAGTTATAGTCTTTGAATTAATAGTTTTGTATTTAGTGGCTAAAATTAATAAATAAAATTATGTTGAACAGTTAGACCTGATCGGACCACAGGTTGTTTTTAAATATTGACTCCAAAGGCCTGCAGTTCAAGACTCAATTTTTTAACTATAGACAGTAGGACAAATCAGAGCTTTATACAACTGGACTATCTCTCATGGAAACCAGTAACTGCTCCTGGTGTGCTGTTATAAGGAGAATGTATTTTACCAGGGAGAACATGTCTGGAGGTCTGCCCTATTGTGGTGGGAACACGCCAGTCTGACAGGCCGGAGATAACAGAACCTGGTTTAGGACATCAGGAGACTGGAAGAGGCAAAGTTGGGGGACACAGACTGTTTCCTCAGTTTTCCAGGAGAACGGGACGGTGCCTGAGTTAGTCCAGGTTGTTATGGCAATAAAACAATCAGCCCAAAAGGGTCCTTATTGTGCTTTAATAGTTGTTGTGGGGTTGTCAACAAATTTAAGGGATTGCAGCAGAGTTGTGTCACTGTATGCCTGATGGGTCAAATTTAATAAAAACTTAGATTGGGTTAATTATAATATTAGATCAGGAATGTTGATTAACTTACAGAGTGTAGCTGGAAAACTCAGTGATAGAACTGATCATTAACAGCAGAACAGAATAACAGATGTGACTTGGGCTGTTAAACTCAGTAAATATTTAACAATAGCAGTTCAATTTTTTAGAGATCATCAAAATTAGCAGAAAACATAAATAAACGAATCCTGTATCTTTAATGATGGAAAATGTTTGGGGACATCAGAGGGACAGACTAATTTCTCTCTTTCAGTGAAGACTGGATGACTGAAAAAGAAAAGGGTTTGAACCTGTAATGACTGGACTGATTATTTAGCAAATAAAAACTAATTGATGAAAATGTGATAATAAATATTTGTTTTATGTAATGTGCTTTAAGCAGGTATATTCTGAGGTTAAACTTGCAGAATGATCATGATCTTGTGTCTCATGCTTTAGTCCAGTTGTTTGCCATTTTTGTTTGTTTGCTCTTAATTTCTATAAAAGCAGGGTGATTTTGGGAAATGAGAGTGCTAATAATACGATTCAAAATGCTTTTCATATGCCTTTCCATTCCATTCTCTAAGCAGGGTGCAGTCATCTCTCTCTGCTGAAGCAAGTGTGTGTGTGTGACCTTGTGGAGGTATAAACAGATTACAGAACTCAGTGATTCACAAGAATATCATTTGAGAATGACTCTGGTTTGTAATGACTTATTGTGCTTTAAAATGTACTATAACCATGCCATTATTGTTAAAAGTTTTGACCGATAGAATAATAACTATAGGGGTATAAAATTGGGTTCACACCTGAACTGTGTGAAAAGGAGGAAGTTGTTAGGGATTATTTTTTACTGAGTGAATAAAGGACAAATGTTTAAAAGTAAACTCCAGTAAGTTAATTAATAAACAGTGATTCAACCAAATAATGAACAATTAAATAATACACTAGACAGAGAGCAACAGATAGATAATGCTAGACTAACTTCTCTGTCTCAGTGCATCTTATCCTGGAGGCCACAGAATGTAGTTAGAACATCACCAACGTCACCATGTTCTGTTATTAATCTGGACAAGATTGCTAAATAGCTAATTAAAATCATCAGGAAGATAATGTGCTTTATAACTCCACTGCTGCTGAGAGGAATCTGGGTCATACAAAACCAGCTTGGATAAGTCCAAAAACAAGGCCAACACACAGCGCCCAGAATGCTTACAGATAGATAAGAGGCAGTATAAAAATGTTGTGGTTGGACAGGAACACGGGCTCAGAGGGAGAGAGGGCACACACAGGCCTGTCTCCTCCTCCTGGGTCAACATATGCATGTGTGTCTTTTCTGATTCTTCAATATAATAAACATCTTATTCTTTTTTAATTAAAGTGTTTCAGGTGTCCTTCACAAAAAACCTCATTACCTGTCAATTGTCACATGAAAACAAAGATTTAATAATTATGTGACCTTGACTTTAGTGACCCCCATATACAATCCCAACCTTTGGTCAAAAGTCATCTACCCATAAAAGTTTGGGAAGTGTAGGCTGAACGGTTCTCAAGTTCTCAAGCTGTTTGCTTCAGATGGACTGAAACATAATGTCCCAGAGGTGTTCTATTGGATTTAAGTCAGGCAAGCGTGGGATCCAGTCAATGGTATCAATTCCATGATCCTCCAGCCTGCATACTCCGACCACATAAGCCCATTCGTTGTTGTGCACCAGAAGAATCTCAGGTCATTGAGCACAAGGCCCACTAGAGCACATTGGTCCCTCAGTTCACCCTCATGAAGGTTGTTTGTTCAGAGACATTCATACCAGTGGCCTGCTAGATTAACTGCCTGTTTCCTGGAATCTCTTCCAAGACTCAAGACTGTGCTGGGAGACACAGCAAACCTTCTGGTAATGGCACATATTGATGTGCCATCCTGGAGGAGTTGACTGCCTCTGTAGGGTCCAGATCTCACCTCATGCTACCAGCAGTGACACTGACCCTAGCCAAATGCAAAACTAGTGGGGAAGAAAAAAATAGAAAAGATGAGGGGGTTTAAAAAAAAATAAAAATGTCAGTGGCCATTCAACCATTCTTGTTTTGGGGTCGTCTTATTGTTGCCCCTCTAATGCACCAGTTGTTAATTTCATTAAGACCAAAGCAGCTGAAACTGATTAACAACCCCCTCTGATACTTAATTGACCAGATCAATATCTCACAAGTTTAACTGACTTGATGCTACACTCTGATTAAAAAGTTTAATTAACCCCCCCCCTTAAAGCAGCAGAAATAAAAACTTAAGGAATATGATGAAGCCCTCACATTGCATTGATTGTTTATCATTGTCATTCTGTGAAGGACAGCCTAACACCTGACTTCAACCTTTAGGTAGTGCACAGTGTGTGATATTTGATATTAATTAAAAAATATATTAAACCACCTTAAAAAGGTGCCGTTATCACATGATATTCCACAGTATTACATAGCTGGGCTAAGCCCCCAGTGTTTGAAGATCAATGCCCTGCATCACATTATTATGAAGATGTAGAAAATGCAATGAGCTTATAACAAGCCTCAGGGCTAAGACATGCATCTGTGAGCATGCGAGGGTCTGCTTGAAGGATAAGGCTGTTACTGGGAGCCTTTCTGAACCTTGTAAAGTAAGTGGATTTTACAGAAGTTGTTTGACATAAATCATGAAGTATTTAGTTTGTAATATGGTTCAAACCGACTGATTCGACAGATTTTGAACTTGCATCATTTTCTGGGTATAACTTGTCTTGATTAAAGCAGCGGTTTGCTGTGGCATTGCTTATTGTGACTGCTGTGCTCTGGCTGGTTGTGTTTGCCCAGCGCCACATCTTGTTGGTGTTTCTGTGGTTCTGCTTGCAGCAGAAGAGCTCTGCCCCACTATGGAAAACCCTAAAGGCTGTAGCATTTATGTGTGCTTGTATGTATGCTCACCCTGCCTACGACACCTCGTCCTCGAACCGTCTCGAGAGTTCCTGACAGACTAAAGATCCTCCAGTGTCTCTCTCTCAGCTGAACCACCTCGTTGCCCAGGTTCTCTAGACGGATACAGTACCGCCACTGCAGAAAGACAACACAAGTGATTTTAGTGGTTTATTTCCCCGTTCCACTGTCTTTATTTGACATGACAATACACAAAACTACTCACCCAATAAACATGGGAATTCTGAGCCTCCTAAGGACAACAAGGAAATACCTTTAGGTTTCAAGTAAAGAAAAGGAGTCTACAAATAAGTCTACAAGTTAAACAGAAACAGGCTGCAAGGCCAACATCTTGCCAAGCACACCCAAAAAACCAGCAATGAAATGTGGTCAAGCTGTGAGGTGGTTAGCCTCAGGCTGTGCTGCAACAACAAACAATATCCAAGTAATATCTGTAAAGACTGAGCTACCCTCATTCCCATGTAGAAGGGGATGACGGTGACTCTGATGTTCTCAGTTGTCTCTCTGTGGACGTCTGAGAGCTCCAGCCAGGGGTGGTTCTTCTCCTGCCACGCCTTCAGGGTGTCTCTGGCTGTGAATGGAGGAGCTACAGAGAACGACAGAGGATACACATATACTGAAAATAGTCTACCTCTCCTGCATTCAGTGAGTGGGTCTTCGAATATCTGAACCAAAAAATGAAACTACAATTGACAGTTTTACTTAGCATAAACTTAGAAATTACTTAAAAATACTGACACCCAAGGACTCAAACTTGAGATGCAGAAATCAACACCACCTTTATTCACAAGACTGCATGTTTGCAAAAGAATGTATTAGTACTTCTAAAAGCAATATTTAGCCTTAAAGAAAATGTCAACTTTATGAAATAATATCACTGCAGAGAACATCTTCCTGTGCATATGTGCACAGCCACAAAGGTGAACTTCTGTCTGATAACAGATTTGTGTGAAGAATGGTGCTGAGTGCTGAAAAGTGCTTACATTTTGAAGGATTGTACATGAGGAAGCGCTCAAACAGCTCATGTTGGATGGGGACCTGCTCTGTGGAGTTATAGGGCAGGATATCTTCATGGCTCACATAGTCCAGACCTAAAGGAGGACACCCAGACAGACGTCACACGGGGGCGATGCAGAACGATTACAACTAGGGTGTCAGAATATTCTTTTCATAGATTTCAGTATTCCTAATTTCCTCAGGATCAATACACCAATACCAGCTGCATTTCTCTGCCCTTTTCTCCATCTCTGACAGCAAGTTGAAGCCCACACAAATCACATCCACTAATTCAAGTAGGCTAGATGTGATTCTGTGTAAAATAAGGTCTGCTGTACTCAGGCCAGACTCAAATGTCATGCTGAGAATATGGCTGACATTTCCTAATCCCAACTGTAACAGTGGACACCAAGCTGGACGCTACCTTTAGCAGCAAATTATCTTTTGTCTTTTATATGTCAAAGCCTCCAGTCTCCATTAGAAATAAAATCATAATGTCAGTCAGATGTATAAGTCAGTGTGCATACCTGGGATGGCGTACAGAGCCCTGCTGTCATCGTGGTTGGCCAGAAACGTCACTGCCTCCGTCTGGGACCTCTGAGACTGTCAGAGCACAGACCAACAGTTACATACCTGAACATTTAACACTAATAAAACTCCAGTTCAGGTCTACCACACTAGCAGTGGTGGTTTTGTCACCTAGCAACATTTCTAATCACTACACTGCCTGTAATCATATAGACTGATCAGGTGTCAGGTTATCGCTGCTGAAGCACGGGTTTCCTGCCCTTACTACCCGCGAACAGCTAGTTAAGGCGTAGTGTATTACCGCGGAGTGGGCCGATCAAAGGAACTTTGATCAGCTGGCTTTTTTCCGTAACTCTGCGACCGTTTGTCCTATCGGAAAAATTCAAACAGTTCCTGAAAGCTCAGAAATTGCACTTCACAGCCATATAGGGGTATTACAGTATTTGTTGCCGGAAGCCCGCGAACTGCGGCACTTTTGAAGTACGCTGTGCCACGGCTGATGATTCGGGGTTAGAGGGTTAAAAACAGTGGTGGATGGTCCCGAATAACCACCTGATCTTGGCAAAAAAATAAATAATCATAACTTACTATGTGGGGGCAGTCCCTGGTGTCAATGAGGACCTGGTAGTAGGTGTGAGTCTTCCCCTTCACCTCCTTGGAGCCGTGGGCCCCTGGGAGCTCAGGTTTGCTGCAGGAAGAAGCACCTCAAATTAAATTACACAAAATGACCACACACAGAAACTCAAGCCGAGGAGGGTATTTTAGCACAGACCACCCTACCTGTCAGAGATGGGAGGGGTGATGTCTCGGTCATAGAGGCGAGCATGCCATGGAAACAAGACGATGCCTCTGTAGCCAAACACACTGTGGAGAAACAGCTGGGGAGAGCCCAACAACAAGTAGATAAAGCTTTCAGAAATTATATATGTAGGACACTTAATACAGTGTAGGTTAGATGGGATTACAGCCATTTGACGAGAAGACGCAAACGGGTTATACTGACAACACAGTTACATATATAAACTGTTTCAAAGTTGTGATGTGGAAGCCTAAAAGGCCTGTTTGCTTTTGTGGCACCTTTCATTGTGTATAATTGCAGGCAAAATAAAAATATGAGGAGTAATGCTGAACACCAGAGTTCTGCTCTACATTAAGATTTTCTATTCTTTGTTTTTCTTCTTTTGAGCTCTTGTCTTTCTGCACCAGGTTCCTGTTGTAGTGGTCCAGAACCTCATCCCACTCTCAGACAACCTCCAACTCCACTGCTATGGACTGCAGCTGGTGAAAAAGGTCCTTCTGCCCTGGAAATCTGCTGTGACTTAGAAATAAATTTTCACCAGAACCTGAAGAGGTGGAGAACTGCTTCATGTGCCACTGTGCCAAACGCACCGAGGTTACAAAGTAATCCAACTCAACGGGAAACACTAATGAGCTCTGTGCAGTGGAATGGACCATGAAATTTACATTAATTATTCTTCTAATAAGAGAAGGAACATGAGCTAGACCAGATCATCCCAGCTTTGGTATAAGCAGAAAGACTGTGAAGGTCTTACCTGTCCCGTTTCATATTTGCCGTGCTGCTTCACAGCCTCAAACACTCCCACAGTTTCCAAAATCTTCCCCTCAGGCCTGTTCCTGCCAAAAAACCGGCAACACTGTTACACACTGAACCTTCTGTGTGGGCACGCTGTACAAAAATTGTAGACTAACCAAACATCATATATGAACCAGCACAAAGAGCCAGGAAATTCCAGAAATGCCACGGCAGGATTTTGGAATTTGCCATCCTATGGAAAAAGCTACATTCAACCCAGGCAAATCCTGCAGTCCCCTTTCAGCACTGATCTCAGTCACAGTTTGATAATATTGTTAACACTTGACCTGCTGAGGTGTTTTATTCAAATACAACTGGACTTAAAACTACATTCCCCCATCATCATTCTTACAACAAAACAAACCGTAAATATCACCACCGACAACAGCTGGTCACTTCAAATAAGTAATACTTGTATTTCTCTGCTCCCTGCAAAGCTAATCTTCACAACAGATGAAGTGTGGGGATTAATGAGGTAGATATATGGTAGGGTAGGATTTATTATTATACACCAAGTTGGACTTAGGTTATTTTTATGGGTGTATTGCACAAGAATAAATCACAAGTTAAGCTGCTTATTAGAAATATGGTTACAAAACAGAACATGTCGACTGAGTGAATACCTCTGGGTAAGATCAGGAGAACCATACTGTACTCAGAGCTGGAAGTAAGATTTCACTAGCTGACGGGTGACCATCCGAACTTGGGTTGAAAAAGAAGCCATTAAATACCACTTCAGTCAATGGAAATCAAGCAGTGCAGAAATGTACTCCTCCTTGAGGAAGTGGCACCTTGGGGAACTGAAAAGGGAAGTCAATGTGGAAGTGCCAAAAACTGCAGTTTGTCTAACGGCCACTTGAGGCTGTAAGTCAATCCCCATAGACTCCAGTGGTAAAAAAAAAAGAAAAGAAAAAAAAAGCCAAAGTTTATAACATAAAACACATCACTATCAAAGACACAAGATGTAAAACTAGACTGTGAAACAGTGTTACCTGGTGCCACCAGGCTGTATGCAAGTGTTTGAATAAAACAGATGTGTTAAAAAGAAACTACCTGCAATAAAAACTTTCACCACCTGTGACAGTGTTTTATCAGAACATGTTAGTGTTTTTGGTGGGGTAGTAAGAAACAAGAAAATGCAGTATTTGCCCTGAAGTCAGGGTGGTGCAGTTTCTGTTGGCCCTGTGATGGACTGGCAACCTTCTCAGTGTGCACCCTGGCTCTCATCCTACAACAGCTGGGATTGGCTCCAGCCCAAAGAGGTTTAGAATACAGATGAACGCTTTAAAGATGCCAATAAATGATGAAAAATTATCAGCATGAACCTATGCAAATATGCACCAACCCACCTGGCCTTAGATACTCTAACACGCTGGGTTCCTCTGTTCACTTTCTACTTATGCAAGAATCTGAGACAAGTCAATAGACAGTGGCCAGAAATAATCACCAATCTAAATATAGCCAACTGCAAACTCTGGACCCAGCCTCAGCCAACAACTAACCCTCATCAACAACCCTCCTTGCCAAAAAGAACAGAAACTCTGTCACTTTGCCTTTTCCTTCGGTCCAGGAGGAGTGAAGGCAAGATATTCCTGATTAAGTTTTCTGTGTGAGATTGACACAGGTTATCAGCATTGGCACAGCTATTTAAAAAAAAAAAAAAAAAAAAATCACCAAGTATGAAGTCTGTGAAACCAGAAAAAGCAGTATGCATGTAACTTAAAAGCAAAGGATTCACCTCCATTTGCATTTATATCATTGTTTGATACACAACCAGAAAACTATTTAAAGAAACTGATGTGAACCAATTCTAATGCCCATCTCTGAACTGTCACCATGTCAGAGAGCTTGGTAAAAATAGTGTATCACAGGATACAATTGCACACTGAAAAGGTTACATAAACAAAGAGATACAAGAGTGTGCTGAATCACTGCTACTATTCCAACCAACATGTAGGCACTCACCCACCTGTCCACCCACTTCTCCTTTCTCTCAGAAGAAATAATTCAACCACACTCTGCCTCTCTGTCCATCCACACCTACAGTTCTCTGGGGCCTTCACAAGCAACTGCTGAGGATGTGAAACCCAAACAGACAAGCTAATGGTGAGCTGACATTTCAGTACTGTGACTGACCACACAACTAATTAAGTAGTGTTTAAAAAACAACTAGAAAAGAATGACAGCCATAGCTAAAGTTCTATAACAGCATGAGTAGTAGCAGTAGTAGTAGTAGTGCAAAGGTAAGATCTTCACTTGTTACTAAAGAAAACACTACAGTCTGCATGCAGTGATCACAAACACAAACTGATTGAGGGATTTAAAAACAAGCACACACTTGGTCACGGTTTGTGACATGAAAATTTTTGATGTTAGAGATAAACTGGTGGAAGAAACTGACAGTTCTGCAGCATCTTCACACACCTTGTAGAAAACCCCAGCCTCTATAGAAGGAAAACAAATGAAACTAAATCTCTTAATACATTCAATTTTGCACTGACTTACTTCCTGCAGCAACAGGCAAGGACATCTAAAGGAACTGTGGGCTACGGTAAGCGAGTCAAAATATAAACTGCTAAGACTCCACACCGCTAACTACACTAATGACTTTTCCTTTATCTTACAGATTTCATATCAGCTCAAACATGGAAATCTGCCTGATATTAAATGCATTTGAACTGGATTATTTCACTGCCAGTTCAATGGCCTGCACCTATAAACCTCTGTTTTGCCCAAAAGTGCATCCAATTGTGAAAGTTATTCTATGAAAGTAAAAATAATGAAGTCTGACATTTCTATTATGCTTCCAATAGTACAGAAAGACATCTTTTAACCCCCTTCACTTGTTCCCTGTTTCTCTGCAACCACAACATCCACTCCAAATAAGTCTTATATTCCAAAAATCCCCCCTCTTAAATGCTTTCCACTGTGGGGGGATTAGTAGACTTGGGGAGCCACGGATACTATGTGTCAGTTTGACTCAAAGTCTTACACTTAAATTTTATTTGTATAGCGCCAAATAACAAACAACGTCGCCTCAAAATGCTTTGTATCGTAGGTAAAGACCCTACAATAATACAGAGAAAACCCAACAATCAAAGCGACCTCCTATGAGCAAGCATTTGGCGACAGTGGGAAGGAAAATCTCCCTTTTAACAGGAAGAAACCTCCAGCAGAACCAGGCTCAGGGAGGGGCTGAAGGGAGAGAGACAGGACCAAAGACATGCTGTGGAAGAGAGCCAGAGATTCATACCTAATTATTAAATACAGAGTGGAGTATAAACAGAGTAAATAAGGTGAATGTAAAGAACAGTGCATTATGGGAACCCCCCCCCCCATGGTTCAGGGTCACCTGATCCAGCCCCAGCTACAAGCTTGATCAAAAAGGAAAGTTTTAAGCCTAATCTTGAAAATAGAGAGGGTGTCTGGGAGCTGGTTCCACAGAAGAGGGGCCTGAAAGCTGAAGGTTCTGCCACCCATTCTACTTTTAAGTATCCTAGGAACCACAAGTAAGCCAGCAGTCTGAGAACCAAGTGCTCTATTGGGGTGATACGGTACTATGAGGTCTTTGAGATAAGATGGGGCCTGATTATTCAAGACCTTGTATGTGAGGAGAAGGATTTTAAAATCTACTCTAGATTTAACAGGGAGCCAATGAAGAGAAGCCAATATGGGAGAAATATGCTCTCTCTTTCTAGTCCCTGTCAGTACTCTAGCTGCAACATTTTGGATCAGGTGAAGGCTATTCAGGGAGCTTTTAGTCTGATTAATTACTAAGCTGGAATGGAAGATTGCTGCTTCTACTCCTCCTCCTCGACCTGTGCTTCAAGCATTCTGACAGTTAGTGTGACTCGTTGGTGTTGATTAATTTAATCTAACATATTCATCCTGCTGTAACCAGGTTTCTGTAAGGCAGAAACAATGTTGATCAATTATTAAACCATTTACTAACAGAGACTTGGAAGAGAGAGACCTAACGTTTAATAATCCACATTTAACTGTTTTATTCTTTGGTGCAGTTGAGGATGCTATATTATTACACTGTCCTTCTCTTCAGATTCTGTTTCATCTTGCTCCTCCAGCTAATACACTGCAGTTATTTCTTTTGCCTTTGTTTTGGTGGCTCTCTTTTCTATTGTGTCCATTGCTGCTCTGATCCTTCCCTCATGTCAGTACTACCACCTCATCACTGCATGTTTTACAAACAAAACAGCTCATTTCCCCGTTCTAAGTTCGAGGAACAGATACTCAGCCAGTTAACTGAAACTTTTCTTTGAACTGTTGCTTCTCCTAGTGATGGCTGTTGCCTGTTAACATTAACTTCACTGGGACTGCTGTTTATACAGGGCCTTTCAGCATCCAGTGTTTTTTTTCCCCCTGAGTGTTCCTTGTCAGATGATGTAGATTTGTATTTTTAACCAGCTAGTTTACATCAGGGGTAGTACAGTGGTGCAGTGGTTAGAACTATTGCCTCACAGCAAGAATGTCCTGGGTTAAAATCCACCATCTGGCCCAGGAATTTCTGTGTGAAGTTTGCATGTTCTCCCTGTGTCTGCGTGGGTTTTCTCTGGGTACTCCGGTTTCCTCCCACAGTCCAAAGATGTTGCCTCGGGAAATGTAACTACACATTCACAAGGACTGATAACCGTGTAGGCTTCATAGGGGATTTCCAGTTATCCTCAAAGACCCAAGGTGGAAGTCTAATTCACGCCTAACAGGTTCACCATCACTCAATTAGCAAGCGGGCGCAGCATTTAGCACTCATCTCCACCCACTCCATCCTCACCTCTTGCCTGCACTCTCTTCCCCTGTGCATAGTCTGTTGCTTTGGATGGTTGGTACTTTAACCTATCTACCTTCACTACCTCTGCTCCTTGCAGCTTCATTGTTACACCAGTGTCCCTCTCATTCACACACATGCTGGCTGGCTTCTACAGATTTTCCTTCCTCTTCTCTCAAGAGCATACCTCCACCTGCTCCCCATTCTCACTATAGATCACAATGTCACTTGCAAACATAGTCCACAGAGACTCCTCCTTGACTTAAGTCAGACTGTCCATCACCCCTGCAAACAAGGGGCTCAGAGACGATCCCTAACATAATCCCACCCCCACCTTGAACCCATGTGTCAGTTGCACCACACACCTAATGACTGTTTCATTGTGATACATGTCCTGCACCACCCTCACATACTTCTCTGCCACTTCTGACTTCCTCAAGCAGTACCACAGTTCCTCTCTTTGCACCATGTCATATACTTTCTCTAGAGCCACAAAGACAGTGCAGCTCCTTCTGACTTTCTCTACACTTCTCTATCAACACGCCCAAAGCAAACATCAAACCTGTAGTGCTCGTTCTTAGCATGAAGCCATACTGCTGCTCTCTGATCGTTACCTCTCTCTAACCTAGCTTCAAAAGCCCTTTCCCATAGCTTCATCAGCTTCATCCCTCTGCGGTGACTAGAGTTCTACGCATCAACCTTGCTCTAAGGGCCAGTTCATATTTGCACATTAGGCTCACTATGCAGGTACCACCTCCGGGCACCTATCCACTTAAAAACAACGTGGCCAGAGTCTTTTAACTAACGGTGCCATCTTGAGAAGCTCGTGCTTAGCTGAAGTCTTTAGCATGCTAGCTCTGACATATGAGGACAGCAGCACCGTCTCTTACCGTGACGACATAAACCTCCTCTGCTGAGCAGCGCCAGGCAGGCCGCAGGCTCGGCACTGCAGCCGCGGTCTGTACGCCTCGAAGCCGCAGCTGGTGTCCGCGACACTCAGTATCCTGTGAGCGTGTTTCTTGTTGTATTTACTGACACTGCTCAACAAGCCCCGACGTAACGCACTGGCCGCCATCTTTCCTATCCTAGCACGTTCACATACACGCTTTATCTCGTGCGTCCTCCAGCCCTAACAGCCAATCACACCTGAGCTGCCTTCAGGGACCGACTGTAACATTAAAACTAAACGCTCGACTAACTGGCTAATGCACAATGTGATCTATAATTAAGACAGTAATGGCATCACAGCTGTGTAAATATTAATAACTAAACAGCAATGAGAGGGACCTCATCTGGAAACCATAGGCTGTACAGTCTAAGCTGGACACTAACCACAACCTAAAAATAAATACCCATGGAAAATACAAAACAATTATACCTCTGCGCCCTATGACCTTTTGTTTACACCTACATGCTGGTAGTTTTAGATAATTTGTTTTTGATAAGTTGTGCCCCACCAAAAGTACTTTTGCTTAAATTTGTGTCAAGTTTGCGTGCGCTTGTTTAATGTCAAAAAGTTAAGTTTACCGAGTTTACAATGAATCCTTTAAGGTCACGTGTTAAGTAGCGGGTAACATTTTAAGTTAAATTTAAAACAAAGCATTATTATATACTTGTCGGATAAGCATTTTTACAAATAAACATATATATATATGAATGAGGCTTCACAATTAAAAAAAACTTAACTAAAATGTCAGTAAGATGGTCACGTGAGCAAATACGTCACTTGTCACAAGGCAAACAATATGGCAGCTTTCCTGGGTTTTTATTTGTTTTCTGACGCTAGAGTTCGTGGCTAAACGATACATTTTAGTACATACATGTTCATAAGGAAACTCTTATTGAGGACAGGCTTGTTCGTAAAAACTCGGGTCCTTGTTATTTAATTTCTGCTGCATTAAGATCATGGCTTCTGCATTTGTGGTGGGGGATAAATTCAGAAATAAGGCGACACATTTACTGGAAAACTCGGAGTCATCTCTTCCACGAGCATTGAGAGAAGAGCTGGAGGAGCTTCTTCAAAAACCGGAACCAACAGTCCTGTCCTTTAGCACAGCGAGAAAGATCAAGAAATACCTTAAGGACAAAGGTAAAATCCAGAATGAGTTTGACTCTGTCTATCTATCTATCTATCTATCTATCTAAACATTTTCTCGTGGCTGCATTTATCCAGGGCATCCTTTCTACCTGCATGAGTTGCTGGAGGACAGCTCGCTGCACTTGCCTCAGATCGTGAAGCCTCCCAGAGTAAGTGCATTCCTGCACATCATTTGGTTTTGTGGCTTTACCCTTATTTGCATCTGTTGGTGTCATCTTCACAATGTGATAGACAGTCCACTGCAGTATTAAAATATAACGATAAAGCCTCATTTCTGCGACTTGGCCCCATGTAATTTGGGTGCAGTCGTTTCAAAGGGAGGCCCAGTCAATGTAATGAGGAAAACAAAATTGTGACTTGTTCCTCTCACTTCAGAACCCTGAGCTGGTTGCACGTCTTGAGAAGATTAAAGCCAAACTAGCCAATGAGGAATACAAAAGGATCACAAGGAATGTCAATACTCAGGTACATTTCCATCTTTTTGTCAGTATTAAAAGCATCTTTGCTGAGACGTACTATAGATTTGCTGTTGACGCTTACATTTTTTTTCATGGTGAGGAGTTCAGACGTCCATTCTACATGCCAATTCAAAAAAAAAAATGGGGATGGTGATATTAATGATGATGAATGATGGTGATATAAACAGAATGCAATGATTTAATTGAAAAGAGTATAAAGAAAACATATTTAAAGTTGAAAGTGAGGAAAATAACTCATTTATGTAGTGGTTAACCCATTTACCTTGCATGCAAAAAGCCAGGAGCAGACACAAACCCAGCCTCAGGGGGTCACAAGCTAGTGTACCTCCCCAGTGCTGGTCCTAAGCCCAAATAAATGGGAGGTTTGGGGCAGGGGGATTCAGTGTAAAATCTGTGCCAAATCAGAAGATGCAGATCCAGCCACTGCAGCCACCCTTTGGGAATAAGGAGCAGTTGAAAAGGCGTCATCTGGATGACAACGTGTGGCGCCAAAAATCTGTATGTATCGTTCAGCATATGGAGCCCTCAGATATTTTCATGTGCACTAATGGCCTCCTTACCCACATGGTTGCAGGCTAATCAAGGCTGTGCTGATAAGAAGGCAGATGGTCTAACAAAGTTTTAAAATGTACTTAAACCATAATTCAGTTTTCTTTCCCATGTCAGTCCATCTTACATAAGCTCGGTTTCAGAGAAGGCATGAGTATTTTGGGATATTTGTTATGTGTTTCTTTCAATTGTCCAGTTTTAACTTGCATTTTGTGGATTCGTCAAAGAACTGTGTTCACTCACAGTGATTTTGCATATGATCGCAACATGATGGCCAGTAAAAATAAATTATGCTACCAAGTTGATGGGTTGTCATTTTCCCATTTAGGCCAGTGACGGTGTCTCCACTAATCTTTAACCCGTGAAGCAAACTGGATGAAATGGCTCCTCACTGATGGGTTTTTTTTTTTTTACAGTCAGTATCACATTAAAATAATAGTGAAGTCAAACTACCTTAGTGGATAGTGAGGTAAAGTGATCTGTTCACCTGCTCCATCCACCCCCGGATTGTTTTGCAGAGCGACGGCTCAACTAAATTAAGAATCTAAAATGAAAGCAGTCTGTATGCAGATAAACTGATAAATCCTTAAATATGCTAGATTTCTTGTAAGCTTTGCTGAAGGCTGATGGCAGCCACCACCGCTCTCTCTAGCAGCGATACCTGCAGCATGCAGGGGTGAGTCAAAAGAGTGGCACAGTATTTAGTGTTGATTTTCATCGTGGGGGTTTGAGCACAAGTTAGATTTTCACATATTTGAGTTTTTGTTTTGTTTTTTCAGGAAATCAACCGGAATGGCACGCTCTCAGATTTTGGACGGCAGGGTGAGTGTGCTGCTCGTGTACTGTTGGGCATCTCATTACAGAGGCTGAATTGTGCACCCTGAGCTTGTGTTCCCTCTCTTCCTGCAGTGCGGTCAGTCAAAGCAGTGGTGGTGACTGTATTCAACTTCCTGGTAACAGTAGTTGCTGCTTTTGCCTGTTCCTACATGGGCAGTCAGTACTTGTTCACTGAGACTACAGCGGTAAGAGAAGCAGTGCTGCAGCTGTTGGTGCCATTATAAAACTTAGCACAAATTTTCAGGGCTGTATTGTGTGATGTTTTTGTTTTGCTTTACTAAAGCGATTCCTAACATTTGGTTTGCAGCGGGTGATATCAGCTGTGATCGCCGCATCGGTAGTCGGGCTTGCTGAGCTTTATGTCCTGGTCCGGACCATGGAGGGAGATCTAGGGGAACCGTAGCAGCTGTAACATGTACCTGTGGAATCACAGCAGCATCAGCACCTTGTAGGCCGGAGCCGCTAGGCAACTGCAGCCAGGCCTGTGGTTCAGAGCAGAATTCTCACTCTGTGTAAGTTTTGTGCTCATTCTGTTTTAATTTGTCAGGAATTGCTGGAATTACTGAGAAAAAATACATACAGAGAATGTATAAATACAACTGGTTCAAAGTCATAAAGTGTTTGTTCTTTGACATTCTGCCTTCCCTTTCTAATGAAAGCCACAATGTTTCTTATTCATTCCCATTTTTTCCCCACATTTTTTCAGAAAACTCTAGCATAGTTTTTCTTTCTCTGCTTTATAAAATGAATGTTGAGGTTCTTTTCTGTCCTAAGATGTAATCATCTTTAATAAATATGATTTTTGTCCAATAAATCATCTGAACCATCCATTAATGCGTTTTCTACCACTTACAGTGCCTTGCGAAAGTATTCGGCCCCCTTGAACTTTTCAACCTTTTGCCACATTTCAGGCTTCAAACATAAAGATATAAAATCTTAATTTTTTGTGAAGAATCAACAAGTGGGACACAATTGTGAAGTGGAATGAAATTTATTGGATGTGTCAAACTTTTTAACAAACTGAAAAGTCAGGGGCGTGCAATATT
>JAMQGT020001811.1:0-17268 GCA_024447675.2 Pterophyllum scalare
GCCTTAGTCCAATTTAAACAGGTGAGTTATAAAAACATCATCCTCCCTGTACAGCTGTTATGAAGGGGGAAATTAGCTGCAGAGACCAAAGCAGTTTCTGTATCAGGCTGTAAAACATGTTTATTTCTGCTGTAACATGTTTATGTGGGAATCTATGGGGACTGACTCACTGTGGCACCTCTGCTGGATGGCAGATGAACTGAAGCTTTGGTGCTTCAGTATGGGCTTGATGTTTCAGCTCCAGCAGTTATTGATTTGCTATAACATAAATATAATATAATAAAAGTCTGACTAACTGATCTTAATGAAGAGTTTGGACTTTCTGGTCTCTTGATTGGATTGATATTATGAGTCTAGGACCCAGGGTTTTGAAATGTCTCTTTGTTGTAATTCATAGTTTGTTTCTTGATATTTGTAATCCTGGGGTATGGGGTTCTGCTTTAGTTCTCTTCATAGGTTCTGTTCATGTTATACATCCTGAGTGTTCCTGCCCCACTTGTTTTTCTGTCTCCATTGCTGTGTCCCATCCTCATCAGTGTCTGGTGTCCCGGTTCAGTTATGACTCCCGTTCTTTGTGCCCTGAGTTCCCTGCCTGCTTTAGTTGATAGGCTGTTAATTCCATTTTGTATTTCCATTAAGTCCTGATCTTGTCTCTGTGTTTTGTCCTTGGTGTCCCCTGTATTTAGTCAGTCTCTTCTCCATATTGTCTATTTTTTTGTCTCTGTGTCAAGTTCACATTTCTCAGTCCTGGTCTCTGTGACAGTTACTTCCTGTCTTATTTTGATAGTCTCTTTTGTTTTGTATTTAGTTTTAATTTCCCGGTCTTGTCTTCAGTGATTAGTTTCTGCTGCGCTCCCTGATGTGTCTTATCTCCCTGATTATATCATGTGTATACATTGTCTGAGTCTTCTTCTGTTCTTTCTCATGCCCTCGTCTTTGGCTCCCCTCAGGCTGTGTGTTTCCTAGCTCTGTCCCAGTCAAGTACCAGTCAAAAGTTTTGACTGGTACTATATATTTTTCCTGTGTAATTCAGCAGTAAAGTTCAGCCCTTCCTTCTGAATCCTTGGGGTCCTATTCCTGCCTGCCACACAGCACTCAATGACACTTGATGGGTCTTGTTGCAGAGCACTGTGCAGGTTTACAGAGGTGTTGCAGTACTCTGTCTCTGTGGTGATGGTGTCTCAGCTGCTGTTTGGTCATTACTCTTTATTACTTGTTTCCACTGCTTTATGACCTGCTGCCTGTTGCTATGGAGATAGCAAGTGTCTCTGTAACCACGGAAACAACAGGAGACCCTCAGAGCAGCACATACAATGGTCTGAGCAGAGTTTACAATGGGAGTGTGATTCAGATGTTAGGAAGAATCTTTATTAATGTTTATTAATAACTAACCAGTGTGAACATCAGAAGATCTAAAGAGTGTGCATGCCTGTAATGTAAAGGTCAAAGGTCACATAGTCCAGAAATAGAATGGAAGCAGCAGATGGTTTAATATGGTCTTATTTATACGCCACATATGCAAAACAATCACAAAAACACACTCCGGGTGTCTTTGTTCTCTGAGGGTGAGCCGCTGCTCATGATCAGGCTGTGTATGTCATGAACTTTAGTGATTGGGCTTACCTGACTTTGCAGGTAAGCTTCTGACCAACCTGGGGCTTCCCTGGGCCTGTAAGGGAAGCCTACTAGCCTCATATATACCTTTACTCATGGAGCGCAACTCCGCTCATCTGCCTTCACACACATAAATGCTGTTTCCTACAGATTCATTCATTTGTGGCAGCACGCCACAGTCAAACTGCACCACAACAAACAGATGCACCTGGGCCCTGTTCCAGGAAGCAGGTTTGGCTGACAACTCTGAGTTTGTTCACTCTGAAATGAGGGAAACTTCAGTTTTTCTGTTCCAGGAAAAACTCGGAATAACAGACTATGAACCTAACCTGCTCCTGGCAGGTTTTCTTCAACAAATGCAGTTTTCCTCTGACTCCTCCCGTCCTGCTGCACCTGAACCACCTGTCTGATGCTCTGATTCATTTCCTCATTCACAAAGTTGCTGTCAAAGTGCATAGGTGAGAGGATTCATCTGCAGAAGTTTACATTTTTACAAATACAGAAATCCCAGCTAGATTTTATTTTATTTTGTCATTTTTTGTACTTCAATGTAAGGACAGAGACAACGATTACATCACTGATTTGTTATCACTGATAGTCTCTGTCTCTGTAACTGTGAAACTCTGTGGACAGTAATGCAGCTGTTTCCTCTGAAACATTTACTGTAGAATCACTTTTCACATCACACTGATGTGTATGAAGCTGTATACACAGAACACACTGATCAATGATCAATCATTGGTCACACTGATGGAAAAATGTCTGTCACAGACAGTCTGATTGTAATAGAGTGAGATTCACTCTGTGCTTAAAGGTTAATGAGATTCACTCATTAAATTATGTCAAACAACATTTTAAAGGTTTAGAGTCTGAACCTCGACATACTCTATACCACCAAAAGTATTTGCTCGTCTGCCTTCACACACATACAAATTTGAGTGACATCCCATTCTTAATCCGTGGGGTTTAATATGATGTCAGCCCACCCTTTGCAGCTAAAACAGCTTCAACTCTTCTGGGAAGGCTTTCCACAGAGTTTGAGTGTTTATGGGAATTTTTGACTTCTTCCAGAAGCACATTTGTGAGGTCAGACACTGAAGTTGGCTGAGAAGGCCTGGCTCACATTCTCCACTCTACTGCGTTGAGGTCAGGCCAGTCAAGTTCTTCCACGCCAAACTCACTCATCCATGTCTTTATGGACCTTGCTTTGTGCACTGGTGCACAGTCATGTCGGAACAGGAAGGGGCCATCCCCAAACTGTTCCAAAATGCACTGTTCTTGAGCTAATCTGAAGGCCACATGAAGTTTGGAGGGCTGTAGTATTTGACTCCGCAGAAATATGGCGACCTCTGTGCACTATGCACCTCAGCATCTGCTGACCCCGCTCTGTGATTTTATGTGGCCTACCAGTTCATGACTGAGTTGCTGTTGTTCCCAATCACTTCCACTTTGTTATATTACCACTAACAGTTGACTGTGGAATATTTAGTAGTGAGGAAATTTCACAACTGGACTTGTTGCACAGGTGACATTCTATCACAGTACTACACTGGAATTCACTGAGCTCCTGAGAGCGACCCATTCTTTCACAAATGTTGGTAGAAGCAGTCTGCATGCCTAGGTGCTTGGTCTATACACCTGTGGCCATGGATTGATTGGAACACCTGAATTCAATGATTTGAATAAGTGAGTGAATGCTTTTAGCAATATAGTGTATTTTTCACTAAAAATCACCTAAATCAATCTCAGCTGGCTGACCCAGAACTGGATCCAGCCACAAGAATCATCAGCGCCATAACAAATCATAAAAGTTTGCATTGGAGTCCACTTGCATGGTGGGACAGATCCAAAATGGATCAGGATAAGAAATTCAGACTGGCTCAGGCCTCGACCCAGTTGGAAATCTGGTAATTACACAGGTCATCTTGTTTGGATCCATTTTGGATCTGTTTATATTTTAGTTCTTATTTTGTCCCAACATGCTCAGTATGGTGCATCTTTTCAAAATGATCTTGAAATATCCAAAATCTAGCTGAGCAACAGAAGCAGCAAAACAGCACATTCCAACAGATTACAGTCTCAGCATTTTTAATATTTACATGCTAAAATGTTTTCTCACAGGGACATTTTAAAAAATGGGGGAATAAAATAATCAACACATTATCATCCCCTTTGGTGGAAGGGGTCTCTAAAGCCCACAGTAATATTAAGGCACCCCTACACCCCCTGAACCTGCGGGACCCAGTCCATCTGTTCATCCAAAGGAGGTCAGTGTTTGGCAGTGAAAAAAGCAGCAAGCCACAATCAGTCACAATCAGTCACATACTCGGCTCTACAGCTCGAAGTTTTTCATGCTGTAAAAACTCTGCGGCACTGCGACGCATTCACCGTGTGTTGTCTGGAGGGAGGGGACGTCTGAATCAACATCAACCACAACTCTGACAGTAGTGTGTGTCTCTGTGTGTGTGTGTGTGTGGACCTCCAACTTTTTTGTCAGCTCTTCCTGGTAGAGTGCTCACTAAGCAGCAGTTGCCAGGCAACACCATCCGGTTGAGCCAATGAGCTAAGTTTTGGCATCTGCGTATCTTGGCAACAGTGTTGGGTTCGAGAGGATTTGTTTCCGTTTGCAGAAGCTTTCTGCTCGTTATCTTCACACTCACATGGAGCTCCAGCTGCAGTTTATCTGCTTTAATTCTCTGCTTTTACACAGAGCGTTCAGCAAGCTCTACAGCTGCGCTTCAATTATTCACCGTGGTTTTATTCAGCTCTAATGCTGATGCATTAATGAGAAGGTAAACCAAATTGACATCAAATGTGCTACTAAAAGGAGTTTCATTGCTTCTTAAATGAAGGAGAAATCCTTAAGGATTTTGGTGGGAAATCTTAAAAGGGAATGATTCCCTAAACTCTGAAGATCAAAGTTGCTCAGATGAAGTTTGAAAAGCCAACATGGACATCCTACATCTCTGTGCACCAATACACTGAATTTCCAACAAAACCTGTTGATGTTGGAATATGTTCTGGTAGCAGGGGGTTTACGGCCATCTGCTTAACAGGGTCCTGTGAAGGTCCCTGTGGCATCTGACATCAACAAGTAAGTTTAAGCCATCAGTTACTGCAAATTTTCTGTTTCAGCATAAAAATGACCTAAAACATCATCAGTGTTTTACACAAATCCAAAAAGTAGACAAACAGAAATTAAACTGGAATTTTTTTTCACACTCACATATTTGTGGGGGAAACATATGTAGGCCTCTGTGATTAACAGGAGGTTAGTATGAGTATCAGCCAGTGTGGGTGTTTTTTTCATATAAAGAACAGGTATCTGACTTTCACTACATGTTTGAGAAAGTTAATCATGTTATAAAGAAATTACATTCAGGAGAATGTCAGAAGAAGAGGAAGGTTTGCTGATGCTCAACAGGCTGGAAAAGGTTACAGAGGCATCTCTACAGACTTCCACAGTCACAAACCAAGTAATAGAAATTCAGAGCACTGTTAGCGGACACAGGAGAGGTAAGCCAACAAAGATCACTACAAGTGCAAAATGAGTAACAGTCTGGGAGATCCCAAAGAAACCCAGAGGAATCTGTAAGCAGCTAATTGCCTCTCTCACATCAATATTCATGCTCAGCATAAGGAGAACACTGAACAACAACGATCACAGGGCTGCAAGGAGAAACCACTGCTCTCCAAAAAGATCACGGCTGCCCATCGAAAGCTTGCTAAAGATCATGTGTGCAAGCCAGAAGCCTGTTTGAACAATATTTAGTGGACAAATGTGACCAAAATGTGAAGAAACAAAAAAACTCAGAATCTGAGCCATATCCTGTGGGGAGTGGGGAGGCCCCGTGGGTAACTATCCAGTGGGGAGCACCAAAAACTGCAGACCTTCAATGGCTTTTTAAGGTCTTAATAACGTCTGGACTTCACTGTTGGTCCATTTCTTCATGTTTTGTTACATTTTAGAGCAAACTGTAGTTTAGACATGAAATGTTTACATATTTTATGCAGGCATAACTCAGTGATTCCTGCTGTGCTGTAGAGTACCTACCCTGAATTAGGAGCTAAAAATAACCAACTGCTTCTAAACACTCTGATAGTTCCTATTTCTTGAAGTGCAGACAGCTGCAAAAGGTTACTTACTCTAGGAGGTATTACAAAGATTACGTGTCTGGAAGAGGTAGTTTCATTGTTTGTTTTACTGCTTCTGGGCCAAGCTGTAATCTTTGATGGAACAATAACATTAAATTCTGAGTTATAGCAATAAAATTCTAAAGGAAAATGTCAGGACACCTTTCTATGTGCTGAATCTAAAGAGGAAGCGAGTCATACAGAAAGAAAAGGACCCTCAGCTCATGTTTTTCTATGACAGAATGACCCAAAGAAGAAATATCAGTCCTCAGCTCAATCCAGCAGACATGATCGTGTGAGAAAACCAGCAACATCCCAGCACTGAAGCTGTGAAATGGGCTCAGATTCCCACCAGCTGCAGCGTTGGACTGATGAACAGTTACAGAAACATTCACAGGTTCACACACTGCTTCTCCTCACATGAAATATTGGATCATTCTCATTAATGGAAGAAAATGATCATTACTAATATTTTCATTTCATTTGTTTTACTTTGTGTTTCAATCAACTTTTAGGACTTTCAGAATCTACTTAGAGAACAACCCTCTGACCCAGGTCCACCTGATGCTGAACGCAATTTCATAAGGACAATAAGACTTGATTTAACAGGTAGTGAGCTTTAAAGCTGTTTAGCTCTTTCTTCAGCTCTTTAAAAGAACATTAAACTTCCTTCAGTCCAGAAGAAAACCGCTGATTATGAATGTTTCCTCCTTCCTGTAGCAGGTGTCACTGAGTGTGAACAGATCAGAGTTCAGAGGTAGCATGCTCTTTACTGTTATTGAACTGATCTGAGAGCAGATTTTAAACTAACATTTCTGACATGTCCCTCAGGTTGCCTGAAACAGGCTCCTATCCAATCATATTCACTGCCTCTGTGAGTGTACTCACTCTGCACGGTTGCGGTCCTGGTGCAGTTGTAGAGGATGGCGAGCTCTCCAAACACTTTACCCGGTCCCATCGTGCACAGCTTCATCCCCTCCTTTGTCACCTCCACCTTCCCCTCTGGGCGACAGACAGTCACAGATAGCAGGACAGAGAGAGAGAGAGGACAAAGAACTTGAACAGTTGCAGAAGCAGTTTGTTTTTCTTGCTTTCTGACCTCAGAGTTTGGACTGAAAAAAATAACTGCTGTGGTTTCACAGACAGGTGCAGTGTGGGAAATGTAGGCCTCAGAGTTCTGGACTAAAAGTCAGGATATCTGCTGCCCAGATTTGGATTCTTCTGGTTTTAAAAGCTTCACTGAGGAGCGACATTAAGGACAGGGAGTAGGTGTGTCATAATCTGCCGGACTCTAGCTGACTGCTGAATCCTGCTTGTATAAGGCTGCTGCTTGCTCTGCAGCATTTTACAAGTAGGATGTGATGTTTAGGTAGTGTAATATTGTGATTAATTTACCATAAAAGGACAGTAAAAGACTCAAGACTGTGCTGGACACACTCCCGAAATTATAGGAGCACTGAGAGTTTCTTGAGGTTGTATGCCTCCATTAGCCAGTGAAGCGGCCACTTACGTCCATGACTGTCCAGAATTATATAACCCATGTAGGGATTAAGTAATTTAACAGGTGGAACCAAAGATTAGTGTCAACAGTTCAGCATCTGACTAAATATCTGGGTTCCTACAGCATAAGGTGAGTTAGATTTAACCTCTTATCATGATTTAACCACGTGCTAAAGATGCTACCTTTCAAATTAAGTCTCCATTTGTATCAAAATATTTTGCGGAGTTTTTCTATTTCCATTAAAAAAATTCTATAAAAAGCTGAGGATATTAATCAAACCCAATCTCCTAATAGATTTAGAGTAACCCAAACTGAAGAAACGTCATCAATATTTTAGGTCGGAGACTCGAGTTCGCTGGTTTGTGTCGTTCTAGGTGAACATTAAATCCAACAAATCTTCAGCAGCTGAATTATACAGGTTACAGATGTCAGCCAACTTGTTGGAAGTGCATCCAAATGTGTGAGGAATTTCTGGGAAGTCTGTGTGGGATTTCTTTTTCTTTGATTCCTGTCATATTCCTCATATTAAATTCCTGGTATCAAATCAATCAATCAGCCATACTGCTAAATCTCAAGCAGTGTTGTCAGTGACACTCCTGCCTCAGCTCCTGCCCACAAAACAAAACCTACTACAGTGAAGGGGTTCTCTAAATAATTTAATCCACAATGTCAGAAAGAAAGGTAAAGGTAAGGTAAAGCAAATTGCCATGTTTTTTGCATTTCAACTGATTTCAGCCATTTAAACTCAAACTTCCTCTTTAGATCCATGAATTCAAGGCATTTTAAGAATATGAGATGTGGTGACTACCTTCCCCCTTTTCTTAAATAATGGCCACAATAATGTATTTGCAGGTCAGCAAAATCTAGTTATTCCATCCCTCAGAATGAGTGAATAAATGTTTCAAATTAAAGAAAACTTCCTCGAGGCGTTAACAGCCTGAAACCCAGCGCATGGAAACTTCAGCGAATCAGGATTCAGTTTGTGGGCAAAAAGTTCCACAATAAATACTGAGTTGCACAGAAATGTCCATGATGTCGATGTCTGAAATCATCAGCAGGTCAGTGTGTGTGTGTGTGTGTGTGTGTGTGTGTGTGTGTGTGTGTGTGTGTTAATACGAACCTAAATCTGGTTACATGGTCACATTAAGGCGACAAAAAGCAGGTAAGACATGTTTTAAGGTCAGATTCGGTCTCCAGGAAATCTAAGACACAAATCTAATAGTATATGTGTGTGTGTGTATTTTCAGTTGTGTGTAATAGGGGGAAAATGTGCTTTGTACAGCTGCAGTGACACATTGGAAACAGAATAATTATCTTTTGCTTTCATATATTTTTTTATGAGTGGACACACACACACACACACACACACACACACAGGCCACCTGTCAGGAGGATTTTACATATCAAAGCACTGTCAGCATTCATTAGTGAGGACGCACACTCGATTTTACATTTCAGAGCTGATTCTTCAGAATCACACATTTTTCTTTTCATTCATGAAGCTCATTGTGCTCCTCAGTTTTTACTCAGAAACTAGATTGTATTCTATTATTAATAGAACAGACACTTATAATACTGTGAGTAATCTGAGTTTCTGCAGTTGAATATATGTAATCAAATGATAAAAAAGAAAAAACTTCCAGAGGACGTGATGTCCACCAGGATTACCAGAGATCATGTACAAAACATGGACATAGCCACCAAGAAATAGAAATAGAAATCCCTTTATTGGTCCCACAATGGGGAAATTTCAATGTAGTAGCTGCAAGCTATTGTACAGAGACACAATAAGATACTATAAACACAATAAGAAAGTATAAAAAGATTAAAAAATATATAAGAAAATACAAATACAGAAAAGAGCTGATCCATTGATTCCTGGACTCCACGCTTTGAAGCCTCAGCATTTTGAGCAGTGAAGCCAATTCCTTTATTTCTCCTGCAGACTAAAAACATTTGGCTTTGACTTAAAACAATCAGTATGTCTACAAACATCTCAGCTTTTATTTCCAGGTATTTACATCTGGATCTGATACACAGTTCAGAAGATAGCACCTTGTTGTGGGCAAAAGTTTTGGAACAGATACACTTGAAATAGATAAAAGTGAATAGGGCTTAAAATTTAGCTGCAAATCCTTTGCTTACAATAACTGCATCAAGCCAGTGACACACTGATATCACTAAACTTCTGCATTCTTCTTCTGTGGTGCTTTTCCAGACATTCAGTGCAACCACTTTCAATTTACTTTCTTATGGTTTTTTTTTATTTGTTCTGTTTTTTGTTTTGTTTTGCTTTTTTGGGGGGGGGGTTACTCTATTCAGCCCCTCTTTAGCAGGTAAAATGCTGTAAATAGTTTAAGTCTGGAGATTGAGTATACCAGTGTAAAACCTTCCACTTCCTGCCCCTGATGAGCTCCTTTGTAGTTTTGGCAGTGTGTTTTGGGTCATTAACTTGCTGCATGATGAAGGCTCTCCCAAGCAGTCTGATTGCATCTTTATTTAAGTTGACAGACAAAATATTTCTGTAGAGTTCTGAGTTCATCGTACTGCTGCCATCATGCGTGACATCATCAATGAAGATTAATGAGATTGTCCCAGAAGAAGCCATGCAAGCCCAAGTCTTGACATTACCTCCACTGTGCTTCACAGATGAGCCTGTATGTTTGGGATCATGCGCAGAACCTCTCTTTCTCCAAACCTTAGCCTTTCCATCATCTTTGTCTCAGCAGTCCATCAAACTTTGTCCCACAGTTTCTGAGGCTTGACTCTGTACTTCTTGGCAAATCCCAACCTGGTCTTCCCGTTCTTGCTAATTAGTGGTTTGCTTCTTCTGGTGAAGTCTCTGTACTTTTGTTCATGAAATCTTTTGAAAAACAGTAGATTGCGATGCCTTCACTCCTGCCCTCTGGAGGTTGTTGCTGATGTCACCAACAATTGTTTTAGGGTCTTTCTTTACAGGATTCATAATTTTTCTGTCATCAGCTGCTGCTTGTTTTCCTTGGTCTACCTCTGATTATTTTTTCATCTTCTCTCACCTTCATGGCTGCTTGTCTTTCACCCAGAGACAGCTCTCTGGATTTTATGTTGGTTGCTCCTCTAACTATAAATGCACAGTTGGCACAGACACAACCCAAATCTGAAACTGAACGCAGACATTCAGCACTATTTACTGTTTGAATAATCGATGTAGCAGGACACACCTGGGCAACAAAACACACCTGTCAGTCACATGTTCCAATACTTTGCTCACAAGAAAAATGGGTGGCTTCAGACAAAAGGTGCTTCTTCATAACTGTGTATCAGATCCAGATATAAATACTTGGAAATAAATGCTGAGATGTTGATTTTTGTCTCATTTTCATCTTTTAATGTCAAACACAAAAGTTTTCAGTCTGCACCAAAAGTAAATGGATTGGCCTCACTGTTCCAATATTTTAGAGGGAAGTGTACTTGGATAAGAGGGTTGAGCTTTAAGCAATTTGTTTATCAGGCTGTAAACATGTTTATTTCTACTCTAATGCTTTAACATGGATGTCTATGGGAACTGCAGGTGTTGCTGCTTCAGTTCTGCTATTCATTTTTCAGCCACTGAGATTTATGCTGTGATCAGATCTGAACAAATTAAATGAGGGGTATATGCAATATACAATAAGCATGAAAAGACACTGAAGTCTTTTTGTACTTGTTTAATTTTTGTCCCAATAACCATTAAAACTGATCTTTCAGCTGCTGATGGTCTGTTTGCCTGTCAGTCAAGTAGCTTCTGTGTATGTACACATGTCTGTTTGTGAGACTTTCATGGTCTGTGTCACTTCATACTTTCCCCAGGGTGGCATTGGAAAATAATAATAATTAAAAAGCAATGTTAAATTAGAAATACATCAAAGTAATGTACTCTTCCTAAAGGGATTAATAAAGTTTTATCTAATCTAATCTAATCTAAAACTAAAGAAAGACAAAAGACAGAATAAATACACACACACCAAGAAACAGGTGAGCTGGTAAGATGAAAGGAGGATTATGCGTAAAACGGTGACAGAAAGAGGAAACACAGGTTGCAAATGGAAAAGGGAGATACCCAGAAACAAAAGGCAAAACACCAATAACAACAACCAAGGATTATAAAAACAGGAAGAGAAAACATGTCCACACTGTCTGAGAGTATGGCATGAACACATGACCCTGTAACATTACATTTATCTGGGAGACAATAAGGACCATTCAGGACCTGTCCCCCTGTAGATGAAGCAGATCAGTAACTGTGAAGCTGCTCAGAGCTGCAGATGTGTGATGACAGGTTCACTGTCTGTGTGATTTAATCTGATGTCAGACACTGTTGGCATTTAAACACTGGCATTTGAAACCAGTATTGATGAAGACGGATTAATGCGGCAGGAATTGAAAATGTCAGAGTGATCAGCGTCAACAACCCAAACACACCTCAGTCATCATCACGTATGAACAGTGAGTTTTCAGTCACTTCACAGATGCAACATGTATTTAGTGTGAGTGAGCTCAGACATTCAGAGGGCTTCAATAACGGTCTGCTTCATTTTGAGCAGATTATCAGGAGTTTTTGTGACGTTTCTGTGCAGCTCATATTGTGTTTTCTCCAACATATTTAATAAAAATACAAATATTCTTTTACTGATTCAGGAGAACTGAATGACAGGTTCTTCTTACTGATTACAACATCTCCTTTGAAACCTGCTGGGTTTCACAGGTGACTGACAAGCTGATAATGGCTAAATCAATACTGTTTGACATTATACAAATGTTAGTATCATTGATCACATTAGCTGCTGAGGTCATTTGGCCAGATAGCCCACAATCATTTACACTATGATTTTGTTAGTAATAATAGAAAATGAACTAGCTATAAGTTAGCTAAACTGCATAAATCTGATGAATGTGAGTTTATAACCTTAGCTGATAGTCACTTTGCTATGTGAAGCCACATCACCTCATAGTTTTTTGTTCTTATGTGGAGTTTGTGTTGTGCTGGGAGCTGGTCATTTGGTGACATTAGTAATTAGTGAATTGCATGTGCAGGTTCTCAGTTTTACAGGTCAGGGTTAGGTTGGTCTTAAGTGCTTGAGATTAAAGCCACTGGACTTTTCTTTTAGGTTCTTGAAGATGTTTCACCTCCTCCTAAAGGTTTCTTCAGGTCTAAGAGCTGACGGGGAGTCCCAGGTGGCTTTCCCTTGGAGGTGGTCTTCAGAGTCATTGACTCACCCTGTTATCAGCGTTATTGTGACGTTAGAATCATGAGAGCTATGGTGTGACTCAAGGTGTGAGTCATGTGATGCATAACCCCACTAAGGGTAAATACCTGTGTTACAGCCCCAGGCCTTTGTGCAGCCTGTGTGTGTGTGTGTGTGTGTGTGTGTGTGTGTGTGTGTGTGAGTTTCTTGTTGCGGCTGCATGAAAAAAATTTGCATAATGGACATTTAAAAATGCTCAAGCTGAGCATTATTGAGATTAAACCTTCAGTGCTGATGCTGGAAGTAGCAGTTTAAGGTCTTTTGTCTTATATTTTTTAATAAAACATGAGGTGCATCCCTGATGTATAAATCTAAAGCTCTTTTGTCTTTTATCCCCTGCAGTTCTGATCGCAGGTGGATTTTAAATGCATATTATTAAATTGGGAGCCTGAAGTTCTGAATCTTTGATGATTGTCACTGAGCATCACTTCCCTGCCATTAGAGGCTGTAAAATAATCCCTTCACATCAGCTCAGAGGATGACATGTTACCAAGAATGTTCAATATGATGGGAGGACCACCCTAAAATGTCCCCGCAATGCAGAGATGTCCTCACAACAACAGCTTGGTGTGACAAGTGTCCGCACCGGGATAGAAAGGCATGCACATACACATACACACACACACACACACACGTTAATTAAACCTGTGCCTCTCTCTCTCTCTCTCACACACACACACACACACACACACGGACAGATGGTGGTGATTATTATGTTGAATGGCGAGATAAACACACACACAGGAACTAAGGTTGTAATTGCAAATTGTAATGATCATTAGACTAATCACACACTCATACACTTCTCATTTCAGGCCTGCGTCACGTGTTTTATCATTGCTGTTTACAGATGAGTATCAGAAACACCTCAGAGGACTGAGAGGTCACCACAGGCTCCTCATGAAGCCATCGCACTGTCTTTTATTCTTTTATGTAGTCAGTCATGTTGGAAACTCTCGACTAAACACTCTGTGCATGGTGCTAAAGTTCACTTAGAATTTATGAATTTTAATTCTACTGCAATACCTAAAATTTAGTTTGTAGATGAAAAATAATTGACTAAACTTGATTATTAATCAAATAAAATGGGCAAAGCTAGTATTTTCTGACATTTTACAGCTTCTGCTGAATGATTAATCAGTACATTTATATAGTGTGCAGAATATTCACTAACAAAGCCAACTGCTATGCACAGTATTACATAATAACAGTAATTTGCAGAGGTAAAGAACACACAAACACCTGGGTGCTGCTTTCAAGGGAGACTCAGAGCTCCCGAGGACAGGACTGAAGACATCAAGCAGGAGAGACATGAGCCAACAGTGAGCTCATTAGAGGAGGAATTGCAGGTCAGAGCAGAGAAAATGTTTTTATCATGTTAATAACAGAAAAGGTGGACAGAGTGACAGAACAACAAAAAGGAGAGCGTGGGCAACCAACTACTGCAGAGACAAAGAGAGCGATCTTTTTAAAAGTGATGAAAAGAACTGGCAGGTATGTGAGTCTCACACAACACAGTTCAGAGAAGTCATGGACTCACACAAGACCAAAAAAAATGCTGAACCAAATACAACAGACAGCACAGAAAATAAGTACTGACAGGATCAGGTTTAACAGCAGTGTTTGATATAACACATTCTTTCCTTTTGCATGTTTCAGAGGTTAGTTTTTTTTAAAAAAAACACTGTTAATATTCAAGTTTATTAGGTTGCTGATGCAAATATGCACTTTTATGCAGATGACACAGTTATTTAAAGACACAGTTTCACTTAAGACCCACATTCAGCAGCTTTCTGGAACGATGAAACAGAGTGACAGGTTCCACTTTGGAACGAGTTTACAACTAGATCAATAAACCAGCACACTTCTCCATCAATTTATACTTCAAAACCTTTAAATTTCTCCTGAAATTCTTTAAACTTCCAAATTTATGCCATACTATGTCTGCCAGCATGTCCTGCAACCAGGCCCTTTCATCACATCCTGACAATGTCTCCACTTCATTTCCTGTTTATTTTTATCTTGTTTGGCGAATAAAACTTTGAGTTTTCGTCTCAAGCAAGATAAACACTTTTAAATACTATAATATGATTAATCTATACTGCATCGATGGTGCAATGATGAGAAAACATGTAAGGACTCCCACCTGCTTCACAGTAGCCCCAGACTTTAAGAGGTTATCACCCGGCCTCCTGGTAGCGCTCAGACATTAATCGGAGTCAGCGAGGTCATCCTGAGGAGACCATGAACTTCTGCACCACTTTTCATCACAATTCTTACAATAGCTAATGAAACACTTCAGTCTGAAGTTTGAAAAAAAGCACAAGCTGGAAATGTGAGAAATGTGAGGTTAATTTGAAGCTATAGCACTAACAAACAAAAAGGACGAGAGAGCGACCTCCTTCAGTTTCTAAGATTTCTGTCTTTGTTCCCGCGAACAAAAAAATAATCTGCATCCACCCGACAGGCTGATGTTGAGCTGTGCTTTTAGAAATTCATTAAAGCAGCAGGAGGGCGATGAGGAGGAAGGGATCATGAAACACAGCTAAACGAGCAGAAAGCTCCAAGCAGACATGGATTCATTACAGAAGCTGGTTCTCATTACTCCGAGTGAAAATTGAGCTTTTGTCAGAGGTACGAGCAGCCGACTGCACACAGAAAACAGTCTGAGGAAGCTTCAGATTTACACAAAGTGGCTAAAAAACTCATGCGAGAGCAGCCTGGGTTGGTTTTCCACCAGCACGCTGCTGCTTCTTCTGATCCCACAGAGCTCACTGATGTTTACCTGTTTAAAATTTGAGACTCAGTGATTACAAGTTACATGTTCTGATCAGACCAACATGACTACTTCAAGCCTGTGAAGTCCTGGATATCTTTTTGACCTTCTACTGATCAATTTTCAAATCTCCATCCATCTATCCATCCATCCATTTACTTAACAGTATTTCCAATTCAGGGTCACGGATGTGGTGGTGTGGCTGGGGTAGGGTGGGTTTGAGAAACAATCACAAAACTTTATTTTTTCTTTCCAAATAACCCGTTTTATTTTTTGACATTTTAAAAATTATTTTCCAGTAAATGTATTTGCATTTTTAGGGATTGTATTCATCTAAAATAGTACACATTTTTTCTTAAAATTATTTTTAAAAAATATTTTATAAAATTTTTAGGGACTTTCCTAAAATTATATTTTGTTATTAAAATATTGGTTACTGCTTTTCTTAGATTCTGATATATTCAGAGCTTTGTGACTGTAGCAGACACAGAGCAGCACACTGATGAGCTTCAGGCTGCAAGGTAACTTGTTTTATTTGCAGCTCGAGCTTCTTCTGATAAGAAATCCGAGGAAGAATCAATAAAACGTGCACAAGCAGCTAAAAACAGTCTAACGTGTCATAATGTCCAGTACAGGAAACCGTGATCTGTGTTTTACATAATGTATGAATAAGGGTGATAACTCGTATGTGGGTGGACACACACACACACACACACACACACACACACACACACACACACACACACACACTTGTGTGCCTGCATTTTTGAGGACCAGTGGGAGTTTCATACTCATGTCAGGTCACTGTTTCCAGTCCAGTTTGAAGGTTGAAGTTAAAACACATAGTGAAGTGTGTGTATCAGCTGAACCCTTAAATTAAGTTTCTGGGGACCTTAGGTGTGAAAGTTCTCTTATCTGGGTGAAGCTATCGGACTTCTATGACTATAAAAATTCTTATCCTCTTCTTTATAGATAATCTTTTTATTTTAAAAGTAAAAATGTTTAAAGGATTTTTATAATCAATTACAGGGGAATTTAGTTTCTAAGGTAATAATCCCAGAAGCAAATTCACTTTGTGAACTCAATGTCTCAGGGAGTGAATGTTAAAACTAATAAACTGCTGCTGTGGACTCACTGTCTGGAAGTAACGGTACAGCAAACAGGAGGGGCTGCTAAGAGAATCTAACAATCAGTGGCATATGGAAGGAGCTCAGCTCAGTACGCAGACAGCTTTCCTTTGAGCGCATCGAGCACGCTGTCGTTGAGTAAAACAGCGATGTTGAACAGAAGCTCTTCTGCAGGTTACAGCTCGTTGAACAGCTGGTTTGATAAAAAAAAATTTTAAATTGTGTTTTTAAACAGAAAGCACTTTCAGTAATGAGCGCATCGTTGTCAGCTCAGGAAAAATGTCATCTTTCAGTTTAAATGAGCGCCTGCTGTGTGTAAGTGTGTCAGGCAGAGGGGAGAGGCTGCAGCTCGGACATCCAGCAGACTTTTCTTCTCGTTCATTTGGCTCAGGTGTTGTGAAAAAAATGGCTACAGGTCTTTTAACAGTCAGAAAAAAAAACAATTAATGTGATTTCTGCTGCACTCCACTGACAACCCACGAGTTCACATACAGTGTGAATCAACAGGTGGCGAAAAAAGCCGCAGTGCCAAAAACTGCAGTTACTCTGAGAAGCAATATGCTAATGAACCAAGTGACCAAATATCCCCATCACCCATAGTTTGCATCTTCCATGCACACCCGTATATGTCTTTTGAGCAATTTCACCCGCAATCTGCCTGCAGCCACTCTGGGCCACTGTAGCTCACTGGGCCCTGGATTCATTGGAAATCCTCTGTGAATGTAAGTAATGTGCTACTGTAATTGGAATAAGCCTCACTGTTGGCTACAGTATGTTAGGACCCTAGTGCTACCCATTATTTATAAAACATTTAGCATGCAACTAGTTCAAAGCAGACTAAAATGTATTGCT
>JAMQGT020001812.1:0-17963 GCA_024447675.2 Pterophyllum scalare
TGCTTCATATTTATGTTTAATCCACAGAGGAGGTCGTTTCTTTGTGTGTTTCTGTCTGTAAACAGCTCAAAAACTTCTGAATGAATTCTGATCAAAGCTTGCAGGAGTGCAGAGGTCAAAGGTCATGTTAACAATCCCCCGACGTCCCCAGCTTCGTGATTTATTTCCCCAAACCTGAGAAAAGCCTTAAAACTTGGTAAGAGTGCAGAAAGTACCATATAAAAGTTTAAAATATCAGGTCACACCTGACCTCTGACCTCTCCTTCAAGGTCAATGTATTGGTCCAAAGGTCAGAGTGATAATGACGCTGCATAGAGCTGTGCCTTTGTTTGTACTGACAGCATTCAGGACATGATGCTGCTTTATGGGGATTCTAAATACCATGTTATAGTTTGGATCACATTTGACCTCTGACCTCGCGTTTACATTTGACATCTGCCTTTCTCTCTTTATCTTTAAAGGAAGGCTCATCAGGAGAAAGAATGAGAACCAAACTGCAGTCTAATCTTATATAATAAGCTCGAGTTATTCCTGAATCAGTCCCTGTTATCATCTCCTATCTGTGTCCCGCTGCTCTGAGCTGATTTTCCTGAACTACAAACCTGTTAAAGTACGTTTATAAAGACCAAAGAAAACTAAATTAATATCTGATAAAAACAGGAAACACTGCCGGAGGGCGAGCTGTGTCGGTGCTCTCAGTGCTTCGTGTTGAATATACTGTATGCTGAAAACTTTCCGCCTCAGTGTGTTCACTGTAGATAAATCCAAAGGATGTTCAGCTCCTCGGAGGCGGAGCCACATGGGAAGTTTTCACAAGCGTGTAAATGTGAGATTGAAGTAACTGAGAAAGCTGGCTGTGACTGAGCGGATGTACAGAAAAACACAGAGCCGGCCCCGCGGAGGATGTTGGTCCATCGGCTCAGACAGAAAAGAAGAAGGTGAGAGGGCGGAGATCCAGGCAGGGAAACCCCAGTTTGTTCCTGTGATGTAATCTAAGGTTTTACTTATAGGACTTTGCATAATGATCACATCCTGTTCACATCGTGTTCATGTTTCACTGCATCAGAGGACAAACAAGTGTTCACATATTATATATACACACATCTGTGATTCAGTACTGAATAACTCCAGAGGACGTCACAGCTCCAGCAGCAGGAGATTCAGTTACCTGCTGAAACAAGTACACAACATGTATTTTTATATTAGTACAGTTATCTACAGTGTAACAACAAACCTACTAAAGTACAACTCATCAGACGCCTTAAACTTCCTGGTGTCCACGCTGTCCATGAAGTGACGCTTGCTTCAGGGGACGTGCGTGTGATCTTTCCTAAATCAAACGTGGTGAACTTGACTCATTATGAGAGAGGATCCAGACCCCTGAGTAAGGATACAGAGACTAGCAGAAACCAAACCAGGCAGTGTGGTGAGTCCAAACATCACAACACAGGACGGAGATAAGACCCAAGTGTCTACAACCTACATCAAAGGCCCAGAAGTAGCGGACACCTTTGTGCCAAGGCAGAAACATGCAGCAGCGTCTCCACCAGTACCTGGGGCCCTAAGATAAAAGGAAGGATAGGGGAAGGGGAGAGCCACAAAGCCCAGCCAGCAAGACCCATCCGCCCCCAATATTACTGCAGTGTTAATGCCCATGTGATGCACGCTGCAACAGATGAATTACCGACAACATCCACATCCTTTTCTGGATGTCTTTGTGGTGATCAGAGATGCAAAGTATCCAGAGCCATTTACTGATGCTCTGCAGCCTCCCCGGTAACAGCACCAAAGAGCACCACTAGTTAAACTGCATTTCAGTGCCCTCGTGTATAAAATATGAATATAATTGACATCAGAAGTTCCAGGATCCTAGAAGTTTATCTGCTTGTATCTGCAGTCAGGACTCAGAAAAGACTAATCCTGCACATCACAGCCTCCATCATTATCTACACTGCAGTAAAAAAAAATAGCAACTGTTCAGTTATCTATAGATAATTACAAAAGGCTGAAAAACAGTGAGCGTACTAATCTTATGGAGTTGTTATGACCATAGTTGTGTTGAATTTTGTGAGTGTGATTGTTGGAAGTGTTTGTGGAGCTTTTGCAGAGACTATGAAGTAGTTATCACTAATTGTGACTGTCCAGGACATAAAACCACATTCTGAGGAGGAGGAGGGTGGAGGAGGGTGGAGGGTGGAGGAGGACCGGTGAGTCACGATACAACGGCCGCTCCTCACTCTTCTCCCCCACCGAGGAGAGCTGCTGGAGAAAGGGGAAGCGAAAAGGGCTGACGGAGAAAAGCAGGCTTCTCCTCATTTTCCTGTTTGTGTCATTTTTGGGCAAAGTAAGAAAAGTCAGCACACACACACATAGACACACCCCATCATGTGTCCAACCGACTGCATGCACAGAGCGAGGACATTAGAGGTCAAAGTCCACGGCATACAAACCACCTGAGGCTCCTGCTGCATTTGGGCCACGTGGGACGGTGAGCAGAAAGATTCTCATGTGAACGACTTGTGAGCATCGACATCCTGAGATGCTCTGTAACTGCAGAGCAGGTGGAGGGTCGGGACCCGAGGTCGCCTCACACCAACACCAGAAAAGTCAGTGCAACAAAAATGAAAAGAAAGTCACAGCAAGGGATGGGGTCGAGGTCAGGGTTGGGGTCGCTGTCGGGGCTGGGGTCGGGGTTGGGGCTGGGGTCAGTGTTGGGGCTGGGGTCGGTGTTGGGGCTGGGGTGTTGGGGTTGGGGTCTGGGTCAAGGCTGGAGTCGGTGTTGGGGCTGGGGTCGGGGCCGGTGTTGGGGTCGGGGTCGGGGACAGGGTCGAGGTCGGGGTCGGAGACGGGGTCGGGGTCGGGGTTGGGGTTGTGGTCGGAGTTGGGGTTGGGGTTGAGGTCGGGGTCGGGGTCGGGGTTGGGGTTGGGGTTGGGGTTGGGGTCAGGCCCGGTGTTGGGGTTGGGGTTGGGGTGATTTTGGCCTCAGAGGGTTAAAGTTCCTCTGGTGGATCGGCCCCTTGTTTCGGACCGAGCGAATAAACGGTGAAAGGCACCAGCAGGACTCTGTGTGGTTACTTTCCAACAATGAATGACTGAAACAAATGATTGACAGTAACAGACGGTGTGATTACGGTGACCGTGCAGGTGTGTGCGTGTCTGTTTTTCAGAGGCGCGCGCGTGGCCACTCGGGTTTGCATAAATCAGACTCGAGCAGGAATGTAAACAGCATGAAAACCCACAAACAGCCATAAACAGCATTCTGATCCGAGCGGCAAACAAACGCTTCCTTATGAAAACGCTAGTGACAAGCACCATTACCATGGTAACAAGTTTGAGAGCTGCAAATCTGCAGAAAGAGAGGAAACTGCAGCTCATCACATCTTCAGATTCAACAGCAAAACAAACACTAATGGCAATCCTGGACTAACCCACAGACTTATGATGCTTGTGTTTATCTTTATTTATGTGGATATTTGTGCCAAAACCTGCAGTTCCTCCAGTGGCCACTTGAGGCTGTCATGAAAAATGAGTCGGTCCTCATAGACTCCCATGTTAAAATGTCCAACTTCACAGCAGAAATGAACATGTTTACAGCCTGATGCAGAAACTTCATCACCTGTTTGAGGCTTAAAGTTGTTCGCTGTGGTCACTTTGACTGGCAGGTGGATGCTGACACAGGTGGCTGTAGCCGCCTGCTGTGTTTGTGCCTTTTGGAGCATTTTTATTGCAAATATCTGACAGGTTATCAAAGAGGTCTGTGCTCTGTGACTGAAATTTAAGTACTGTTTTATTTATATATCAGTACTAATCTGTATTTGGGCAAAGCAGCCATACAATTTATAGCTGCAGCTTGCTCATGACGCGGTCACACTAGTATAAAAATAAGATGACTAGGAAGCAAACTGTCTCCAAACAGTCAGCCTGTAATCACTCTCAGAGTCTTAGTCTGAGTCAGACGGCTCACCTGTGATGTGTCTCTGTGCAAAAGGGGACTTGACTCAGCTGGATGCCAACAGGTTGCATTCATATTCCATAAACCTGTTTCATTCTGCAGTTAACTCACATCCTGCAGCAACTACATCACATGTACAAATTACTGCACATGTTTGCAATAATTTCGATTGTGCCGCGGACTCCAACCACTGGACTGTAGCATAACCAGGCTCACTAGCATTAGCTAATATTTTAGCTCCACCTCTCTAATCAGACAGGTTCTCCTCTGGCTCCAAAGACACAACATACCTTCCATTATGATGCTCATGGCTGACATCCATCCGTCTATGAGGGTGATGCAGCTTTTCTGGGTACCACTCCCACTTCAGTCAGTGCGAGTGTGAAAAACCCGCCGTCTGAATGTTTGATGTGTCCGTGAGAAACACGTCACTCATCCTTCTGTAAGCAGCTCTTTGATTCACAGACACTCTGAAATAGACGAGCTGGTCGTACTGTCAGCTCGGGGTCTCTGTGACCTCTGACCTTTTAGCTTCCGTTAATGATACTTTGCAGACAGCTTCAGTCTTGGTGTCATTTGGCTCGATTTTATTAGGAAATCTTAGTTTTTCTCAGTGGCATTTTAGTCTGATTTTCAAGGTTTAGTTTCCACTGAAAATTCAGCCTCTGGTTGTAAGTCAGTAATAACTGGTTTATTTTTTTTAAACGATCACATGTATAATTAATATGGCCAAGCAGCTACCTGCACCATCTCTGACATGGAAGGAATCAGGTCCTGCATGAATCCCACGTGATGGGAAAACAGAGTGGAGTTTTCTGGTTTTCAGTGAGAGACCACAGCATCCCACAGACTGCTAGTCAGAGAGGAGCCTGGAGCATATTTCCACCCAGCTGTGCAGATTCCTAACCTCCCTCCTGTTTCCACTGACGCTTATAAAACTAAGCAGGTTTAATAAGGTGGGATATGATTGGTTGGAGGGAGGATGACAGGAGGGAGGTTCAAGTCTGGCAGCTGTTTTGGGGGAGAGGCTGCAATCATGGCAGCCATATTTGTGGTTTATGGAGGAAAGAAGACATGATGAACAATGATGAGAATTAATAAAAGAGCTGCTCGTCATTCTTTCGCTGCTCTGTTGGTTCTCTTTGTTCTCTACTGGATTTTATTTTAATTTCATCTCTCTGCTTTAACTCATCCAGAATATTTTCTTCATTAGAGTCGTTTATTTGTCTCGGAGGACGTCGCAGTGACACATCATGAAACAATAAATGAAAACCACAAATAACTGCCGCACAAATTAGATTTACAGATGAAGCTTTAATAAAACTCAGAGTGGTTTTAAATCATTCATCAAAAGCAAACAAATGAAAATATGTCAAATACAATTACTCAAAGCACATTAATAAAACTTTTTACAGTCAAGCAGCACTGACTGTAAAAAAAATCATAGCATGTTTTATTAAACATAAAGGAAAGAAAATATCATCCAGCTGGAAGCGGGGTGGCTGGATGATCACTGATTGTGTGTCAGAAGAACATTTAAGAAAATAAAAACTGTATTTAGTGAAGAATCTCCTCAAAAACATGATTCAACATCATTCTTCTCTCTTGACTTTAAAAATAAAACTCTGTAATGCATTAAAATGAAATGAAGGGTTTCAACACATCACCAGTTAAAGAACTTCTGGAAATATTTAAGATGCAGTCGCACTTCTGCAGTTTCACTCACTGAAAACTGATTTAAATGTGTTTCTCTTTGTGCTCCTCTGGACCGCTTACATCACTGCTGCTGTCTGTGCACTTCCTGTTCTAACCACTGCTGTGTGAGCCGTGCACGTCCACACGGACCTCAAAGAGCAAAGGCCCCAATCAGAAAGTGTTTGGGTCATTCCACAAAACATCAGCTGACTGTAAATGATGGTTTTTGGGTTTTCTGTGCAGAACTGCAGATCCTCCTGATATCAATTCAGATTGGACACTTTGTGAACAGAAGTTCAATTTATCATAAAAATTTCACATTCAGGAAAGTGGTAACAGATTTTTATTTACTGGGATGGATTTTTGCTGGAAGTCTTTCAGCTGCTTTGGGACTGCTGCAGTCTCACATCATCTGATGAATGGATGGATGGGTGGGTGGATGGATGGATGGATGGATGGGTGGGTTAATGGATGGCTGTATGGATGGATGGATTTTTGCTGAGTGCTGGACATTCAGTCAAGAACTGGAACCTGAGAAAATGACCATAAAATAACACAGATTTACCATCACGTACAAACACAGTTTCCATAGTTAAAATACAGTTTTGTAGCTTTAATTTAGATGAGAGTTTGTGTATTTTTGTAGATGTAAGAAACACACAAACAAAACAGGAAGAAAAACATGTAGCAGTGAAACCGAGGGCACCTTGCTGCGCCTCCCAGCACCGTCTGCCATGTGTGGTTGAAGTACCAGGAGACAGGATGTTACAGGAGGGGAGTGAGGACATCGGCCCAGTCACAGAACCAGTATCTGCTCCTCTGTGCGAGGAACATGGCATACTGTACACTGCATTGCAAAATCACCTCCAGCAGGTTACTCATGTATATTTCTGACCAAACTGTCAGAAAGAGATTCCATGAGGGCTGCATGAGGGTCCAGTGTCCTTTCGTGGGGCCTGTGCTCACAGCCTCATGCAGATCAACTGAGAACCAGAGAACACCACAGCGGGCAGACCCGGTGCCCCGTTCTCTTCACAGAGGTTCACGCAGGACTGCCAGCTGCTCGCCTCTTTTGATCCAAGCTGGGATTCTGTCCAGTTTAACACAAACACAATCAGTAAACGTGGACTCGACTGTTTTCATTTTCTACCAACAGAAGTAAGAAAATCGCTCAGTTTGCACAGAGCGGTTAGGTTATGTGGTAACTCTAAATTATACAGTTTTAAGAGTTAAAATGTGGAATCTATTGATTATCCATTTTATTGTGTAACAGCCTTTTGCATTTGTTTTCTTAACTTTGAACTTTTTCACGTAGTGATGTAAAACACTTAGCAAGTCACGTGATTTACTTTATAGTGTTATAACATGTTATATTCTGTGAAAGCACTGGCTTAGTTTAGTTCATGTACCACTTTTAGGGAACTTAACGAGCACATGAACAAACCCCGTTAATATGATACAATAAACATAACACAGAATAATAAGAGTGAGGGTCTCTGCAGAGTCTCACAGTGTAACAACCTGAATGTGCCTCAATCCAGAGACCTGTGTGTACTGAGCTGCATGCAGGTAACTGCTAACATCACCTCAGTCGTGCTAACGAGCTGTGAGCATCGTGAGAGGGGAGAGTTGGTTTCAGTTATCATAGACTGCGCATAGAGATTTAGTGCCAATTAGAAAATAAAAATGTTACATTTATTAACAGCTACAGGTTTTTCATGTTATTTTACATTAGGCTCATTCACAGTCTATTTCTTATTGATATTTAATGTGTTTAAAAACAACAGGAAAACGTTTTATAGGACAAAGTTAAATTACAGGTGAATTCATCCACGGCTGCATGAATGAGACCGACTGACCTCCAACCAGCCACAAAAAAGCGTGGATCAAAGTCTGAGGACGGTTCCCCTGCTGCCACTTCCTGTCACACAGACCTCTCCGTCCAGTCATGAGGCTCGTGTGTGTGTGTGTGTGCGTGAGCGTGTTTCTATTGATATCATCCCGTTATAAAGGGCAGACAGTCTGTCACACTGTCAGCAGACTGTTTACACTGTTTAATCACACAATCTGCAGTAAAACTGAACCAACTGTCAGAATCTGAAGATAAATGTGCCATTCAACCCTGAACAGAAACATTAATATTCACAGGCAACCTCTGAACTTTCTTTTTTTTATGATTTCTGAGCAGATAAAATAAAATCTGTGTTAGAGCTGTGGTGGCTCGGGCTGTTTATTAACTCTTTATGGAGAAAAGACAAATCCTCCCTGATCTTTAACCAGTTTAATGCACCTGCTGAGGTCAAAGGTCAACCAGGTAAATGGTTTAATTCTCCTCTGGACAAAGATTGGAGACAGTGCAGGACTCTGGTGCAAGGTTAAACGTCCCTAAATGAACTTTGGACGCTCCCTTTACTGCAAATGTTTGACTTTTATGGACCTTCTGAAAACATAAAGTAGATTAAGTCCATCAGAAATCGCGAATAACACCAATCAGGTCCCTAGCAGTCTGCAGACAGCAGCAGTGACGTTTAATAGAGTTTATTAGAGCACACAGGCTCAAGGCTCCTAAAAATAAAGACTCTCATTAAACACACAACACAGTGTCAGGTGTTCTTTGTAACGCTGCACTACAACAAGAAAACAAACAAGACAATCATTGTTTTCATTTTTCTGTTCTCAGACTATTTTCTGTAAACCAGTTTGTGACTCCTGTCTGTGAATAAAATATATATTTAAAATACATCAGTATACAAATACATAAGTAGGAAGTATTTGGCACTGTTATCACTGAGTTTGTATCAGATTATGAAGCTACATTGATTTTATTGTGAAAAGCTGCCAGCTGAACTGTGGCTGGACAAAGGTGTGTGAGGCTCTTCCTCATACCTGATGATAGCAAGCAACCTTCTAGCCTAACTCTGACACACTGTATCCTTCATGGATGACAGGATTTTGTTAAGCTTGTCAGTAAAATCATCTGATTTTTTGTTTATTATGCCATCTTTGCACACAGGTTTAGTGTTTTCGCTTCACTTCATTTTTGCCGATGAATTCTAGGGGCACAAATAATCTGACAAAAGCAAATGGACACGCAGATCTGTATATAGATGACAAAAACACAGGTGCTTGTTACTAACACATGTGCAACTAATGAGGGTGGGACAGATGATCACGACAGAGACAGGAACAACAGCATGATGTCAAACCTCAAGGAGACAAAAACTAACCTTCACAGTGAAACAGGAAGTAACCAAAACACAATTAACCAACACGGGAGACTAACACGGTGACAAAGACGAGGACACGCAGGAGGCACGAGAGTGAGGTCACAGCAGGAAGAGTTTCTTTTTAACTTTGAAAACACTGATGAGATGAAATGCACCTGATACGACCGTCATACGCAGCTCCAGAAGATGTTTTCTGTTTGATGATTCTCTGCAGTCGTTCCTCGAGGAAACATTTATAGTGGCACATAATCAATAAACAATAATTCAGATTTAATTGTGTTCAAATGTATCAGGATCTCTGATCAGCCCTGCACACACTGAATATGCATTATTAAAAGTATGTGTTTAGACCCTCACATGTACCTCAGGCTGCTGTGTGTTTGTGCCTCTCGGTAAACCCTGACTCGGTCACTCATCACCTCCCAGTGTTTGTAGCAGTTAAGTCATCCTCAGCTGCTCCTCTCAGGCCTTCACTGGAAGCTCACGTCCTGTGAAACTACAAACCGCACAGCACGAACCACGCCGCGAGTGTCCAGCTGTGCTCCATACACCAGCTTCCATTAATAACGCCGTCCCCCGGAGGCTGCGGCGTTCCTGACAGCCGTCCTGATGGCCTGCATTAGCCTGTGAGGGCGTCTCAGCGATGATTTAGTTAAGATTACGTCATTGTATCGAAATGTGCTCACGTCCCCATAAATCATAACAGCGAGTTATTCGAGTTGTGTTACCATCTACACGTGATGTGAGGACGTTTGGATATTTATTCAGACCTTGAACATCAACACTCAGCAAACATTTTGAGATTGAATGACTCGTGTTTGAATTATAGCTCCGACACAGAGAGTTAAACCAACATTTGGGATCTTAGCTGCTCTGCGTCCTGTAGGAACACGAACTGAAAGATCGTTCACAGATTTCTGTCAAGGTTTTTTTCTTCAGGTAATCAGAAAAAGAGGAGACAGCCTGGTCTCTGGGCAAAAAATGGATGTATCGTCATCATGGACCAAGACTTCAACAGGTATATGTCACCCTGGCAACCGCAAAACAGCGCTTTATATATTTGATTTCATTCAGTTTTATTGATACAGCGCCCAATCCCAACAAACAGTTGCCTCAAAACGAGGTAACACCCCTCGTTCGTGTGGCTCCATTAGGGAGCAGTGAGCACAGCTTATCCATCCCATAATTATTCCAGCTCTGCACCATTGCACATGTAAGTCTGTAAACATATCACACATTCTGTTATAGTCTGTGTATTCTGTCCTCATGCTCCATAAAGCTCTGAGCTCTCTGTGGGCATCAGGTCTGCTGCATCCTGAGATCAGTGGGAGATCATCTCCACACCTGTGTATCACTGAGTCACTGGTGTGCAGTAATGACTGGGAGCTGTGGTTGGGATGATTTACTGTGTTTCTTGGAAACCATCGGCTTCATCGCTGTAAAAAATGTTTAATTTTCTCATGAAAAGGCGAATTAAGTCCATGGGGTTTGTTGTGGCTTTGCCTCCTTTTGTGTAGTTTGCCAGGGAGTATGTGATTTTCATTTGATTATATTACAGTGTTGCATTTTCTAGAAACTATGGGGTTTATTACCTCGTCCAAAGAGGTTGTGTGATTGGTTCTGTTTTGTCTGCGGGATTTGCATGAAAATGTGCCGGATTAACTGCAGTGACGGCACGGTGTGGGAATCTTTGGGCCTGGCAGAGATGTGCGGTCTCAGGCTGTTTGTTATTTTGGTCCCGAGCATGTTTTTTTCACCTTGACTGCTCTCTGTAAAATAATCATTGTGTAAATACATGTTATTAAAAGTGGTTCCGTGATTTGTTCCTTATGCTGTTCGTTTGGCAAAAGGAGCAGCTGTTTGCTGCTGTGTGCTGGTGTTTGCTGAAGGCCTGTTATGATAATTTATCCTCCATATTTATCAGACTGTTCTTCTTTGTTTCTTACAGTCTGTTCTTATAGCAGCGCTCCAGTCCATCCTCCATCTGAAACAGGCTGTTTGAGCTTCCTCCAGATCAACCGCCCCCCCCCCCACACACACACACAGATTTTAGATAGCAGGGGGGTGGCCATATCACATGTTTATGAAATCACAAAGACCTGGAAAAACAAACTGAAGTCTGAGCAGGGATTCCTGAGTGTGCGATCATTTAAAACCTTTAACGTCATTTTAACATTTAACATGAGCCCCGAGATGATCACAGTGAACTAAAACTAGGTGTAAAAAATAAAAACAATGAAATGATCAGAAGGAATGTTTGTAGATCAGACACATCACAGTGATGTCAGCTGACTGCAAAACCTATTCTGAACTTCTTAAATCTGCTCCTGTGAAAAAAAAAGATAAATACCCCGCATAGAATAATAATTATTGTGTGCATGTGTGTGTGTGTGTGTGTGTGTGTGTGTGTATGGGAAGAAATGTCACAAACTGACTTGTTGCAGTAATGTCATCATTACAGTACCATGCTCCAATTCAGTGACCTATTCTTTCACAAACATCTGTAAAGGCTGACTGCAGGGCCGAGTGACTTGATACATCTGTGGCAGTGGGGCGGATATACACCTGAATTAAAAGATTAAGAGATGTGGACTAATATTTTTGTCCATAGAGAATACGTATGTGTGACAAAAAATTAGGAACCCTAATTAGGAAGGTCCCTTTTAGGTGCCTTACACTACAAATTAGTCTTAAAGACAAATCACATATGGTCACATTTAGTTTCTCAGGACACACAAACCTGACCCACTGTCACAAACTGCTTCTAACAGGTTCACCTGCATCTGTCGGTTTACCTGCACCTATCGGTTTACCTGCACCTATCGGTTTACCTGCATCTATCGGTTTACCTGTATCTATCGGTTCACCTGCATCTGTCGGTTTACCTGCACCTATCGGTTTACCTGTATCTATCGGTTCACCTGCATCTGTCGGTTTACCTGCACCTATCGGTTTACCTGTGTCTGTCGGTTTACCTGTATCTGTCGGTTCACCTGTATCTGTCGGTTCACCTGCATCTGTTGGTTTACCTGCATCTATCGGTTTACCTGTATCTATGGGTTTACCTGCATCCATTGGTTTACCTTTATCTATCGGTTCTCCTGGATTGATGGGTTTACCTGCATCTATGGGTTTACCTGCATCTATCGGTTTACCTGCATCCATCGGTTTACCTTTATCTATCGGTTCACCTGCATCTATGGGTTTAACTGTATCTGTCGGTTCACCTGCATCTGTGGGTTTACCTGCATCTGTTGGTTTACCTGTATCTATTGGATCACCTGCATCCATCGGTTTACCTTTATCTATCGGTTTACCTGCATCTATCGGTTTACCTGTATCTGTCGGTTCACCTGTATCTATTGGTTTACCTGCATCTGTCGGTTTACCTGTATCTGTCGGTGCACCTGCATCTGTTGGTTTACCTGCATCTATCGGTTTACCTGTATCTGTCGGTTTACCTGTATCTATCGGTTTACCTGCATCTATCGGTTTACCTGTATCTATCGGTTTACCTGCATCTATCGGTTTACCTGTATCTATCGGTTCACCTGCATCTATCGGTTTACCTGTATCTATTGGTTTACCTGCATCTGTGGGTTTACCTGTATCTGTCGGTGCACCTGCATCTGTTGGTTTACCTGCATCTATCGGTTTACCTGTATCTGTCGTTTTACCTGTATCTATCGGTTTACCTGCATCTATCGGTTTACCTGCATCTCTCGGACTTACCTGTCATGTATTGGATCACCTGCATCTATCGGTTTACCTTTATCTATCTGGTTTACCTGCACCAATTGGACAGAGGACAAACAATAGTAAAGAGTCATTTCTTTATTTTTCACTCAGTATGTCTCTTTATCGTTCTGCTTAGCCAACAACAACATGACCTCAACAGCTTTATATCAGCTCTGCCGCCACATGTTCTGAGTTTATTGCTTTCTTTGCGCTCGATGGTTGAAATATGAAACAGTCTCATATATCCATCAGAAATTCTCATATAGGGCTGGCTTCTTGGATTGGGAAGTGATTTACTACTGCTGGGGGATGAATATGTTTAGAGGAGAATACAAATACAGGAAAATGTGTCAGATGGAGGACAGGGATGCTTTTTTATTAGCAAAAAATAGACACCAAGCATACTTTGTATAATTACAGGAAGTAAACACTCCCCAAAAATCCACTCAAGACATTTGAAGATAAAGACACAGAGTACTTAATAGTCAATATGTGGTTGGGGTTGTATTTTATAACATAATGACATCTTAAAGCCTTTTAAATTGAAGTTTTGTACTGTTACACAGATAAGAGTTTCCCTTTTCTCTCCCTTCCTTCAGTCACTGCTTTGTTTTCATCCACCTGTTCTCTTCTCCTTTGTTTGCTTTCTTTTAGCACCGTCTTATTTCATCATCAATCATTTCTTGCTCTGACATGATGGCACAAAGGCCTTTGTGTTGTATGAATGTGCCTTTGTGTTTCCATTCAAACTTCATTCTTGTTATTTGTCCAGATTTTCAGCTTTAATATTCAACCATTTAAAAAATGAAGAAGCCAGCACTGAAACTTACTTTATAATGATTCATATATTTCCAGCACAGCAGTCACATCTAGTAACCAGCTAAATGAGACTGGGATGGTTTCCAGTTAACATGAGCATGGTCAGAAATTAACTGATGGGATTTCTTTTATAATAATGCCTTCAAAGTGTGAGACTCACCTACTGCAGTGATCCATATCATGTTAAACAAAGAAAAACAGTCCATCATCACTTTAGGACCAGAAAAACGTCATTGAACCAGTTGGATCTGTATCTTCAGACACTGTTGAACCCAGCCGTGGGGAGCCAGTGCTCTCCTCATGCTGGCCACCCAGGTAAATTGGGAGGGTTGCATCAGGAACGTAAAATCTTTTCCAACTGAATCATGCTGATCATGGAGATGGAGCTACTAGGCAGGAAGAAAAGAGCAAGCCCACAGAGAAGATTCATGGATGTAGTGAAGGAGGACATGCAGAGGGTTGGTGTGACAGAGGAGGATGCCGGTGACGAGGTGGGTGCAGGGAGATGACCCACTGTGGTGACCCCTAAAGGGAGCAGCTGAAAGAAGAAGATATTGCAGATGTTGATCCAGTCACTCCCAGCCTCCTCATGACGGGATCACATGATGCATCCCTTCCTTTAGTGTCTCACTCTGGTCTCATCAGTCGATAATCTTGGTGTAAATATTGGCAGATCATTGATGGAAATATTACACCTATAAATATAAACCTCAGCTGAACTCCGCAGTGACGAGTTGTGATTCTCTGCTACCACGAGCCCTTCGTCCACTAGGTGAAGGAGTGAGCCAAGGCAAGGCCAGACCTAACCAAGAACAGCAGCATCCTCAGAGCACACATCATCTCATTTAGCAGGACAGTAAATGAGAACATCTCCAGGAGTCTGCAGAGCCTGTTTGAGTGATCCACCATCACATGAACTAAAGCCCAACTGAAGGTGGTTTGGAATGAGTTTGAGCACAGTGAAGAAAAAGCAGTTGAACCTTCAGCATATGAAAATTATGTTCTCTAAGGCTCTTGCCATTTTGCATCTCTTTAGGTTTTTTTGTGTCTCTGTCTGTTGGAAAAGCTCCAGGTGACTCTAAAAGATCAAATATTAAAATATCCCTGTGGAAAATGAGTGTTGTAGTATTATTAGTATTATGTTCTCAACATGGGAGCCTCATACAAAGGACCCTTTTGAAGAAAAATGAAGGAGCAGTGTTCCCACGACTCAGGCTTCTTGCCTCAGTGACATTTGTTTCACTCTATCTGGGCCTTGCCCTGAATCTTAATCTAGTGCATCTTCCTTACCTGCCCACACTCTGACGCTAGGCAGGTATAAAACAATGAGGCACAGGTGTACAGCTGAATGGGCGGGGCCATCAGTTCCTGTTCAGCTGAGCCCTTTACCGTCAGTGTAGGCGAAAGTCAACATGACGTGAAGCTTTCTCACACCTACACATGATGATTCAGATGTGAAGATTTTAAGAAAATCAGCTCATCAATCATACTCACCACGGCAACAGCACTGCGAGCTGATGAGGATATACGGCAGAAACATCTGTGAATATGCAGCATGTATACCTGAAGCCCGCACACTGTGCACACTTGATTTTGAAGATCTTTATAGTTCAACAAGTGTAAAGTTGGGTTGGCAACGCTGGAGGTGAACCTGAAGAAATATTCTATGTTTAGCATGTTGTAAATATGCTAAACAGTTCAGGGTCACTTTGTTTCAATTTTGCAATTGTTAAATTATCTGGATACAATCTACACATCTTTCCAGCTTTTCAGTCAAGTCATTTAACATTTTAACTTAGCTACAGCTGTACATCATTAGATTTCTAATCAGTAGCTATTTCCATCCATCTGAAAAGGTGCTACTTCACCTTTAACCTCTCAAAGCTTTTTAATGTTGTTTTGTCGTATTGGATGTGATCATAATCTTGTAGCTATATTTAGGGCTTATGAGGTGCAAGAAAAGAGGCCAGCTTGGGCTAAATGTGGGCCACATCTGACAAACTAAACACAGCACCATTTTTAATATCGCTGAAGGTCATCAGAGAGTATCCATGAACTTAATGAGATCGACTTCTCAGTCTCCTCCTCTGATTCACACACAGATATCCCCCAGGACTAAAACCTTTTATTTATTTTTCTGTTTATTTTTTTATTGCACATACAGTGCTCTAAAAGGTTTGACCCCCTTTTTTGTATATTTATCAAACATTTACGAACAAATTTCAACATTAGACAAAGATTTCTTAGACAAAGTAAATACATGAAACACAAAAAGCAGGTTTTAAGTGATTATTTCATTTGTTAAGGGAATAATGTTATCCAAACCTACAAACATTACCCCCTAAACCCAATAACTGCTTATCCCACACTTGGCAGCAAGAACTGCAGGCAGGTGTTTTGTGTGGTGTTTGTGTTAACTGACAGTGAGTCTTTCACATCGCTGTGCAGGAACTTTGGCCCACTCTTCTCTGCAGGATTGCTTGAATTCAGCCACACTGGAGGGTTTTCCAGCATGAACGGCCTGTTAAAGGTCAGAGTCTACTGCAGTCTGATTTGAGTCCACACTTTGGCTCGGCCGCTCCAAAACCTCCATTTTGTTTTTGTGAGCCAATCGAGAGGTGGACCTGCTGCTGTGTGTCTGATCATCGTCCTGCTGTATAACCCAAGTGAGCTTCAGGGCATGAACTGATGGGCGGATGTTCTCCGTCAGGATCTTCTGGTAGCAGAATTCATGGTTCCATCAATGTCAGCAAAGCAGCCCCAGACCATCACACTACCTCCACCATGTCTGAGTGTTGGTGTTCTTTATGAAACCCTGTGTTAGTTTATGCAGATGTAACGGGACTCAAACCTTCCAGAAAGTTCCGCTTCTGTCTCGTCAGTCCACAGAATATTTTCCCAGAAGTCTCGGGGATCATCCAGATGTTTGTTGGCAGATGTGAGACGAGCCTTTGTGTTCTTGTTGGTCAGCAGTAGTTTGCTCCTTGGAGCTCTCCCATGGAGGCCATCTTTTCCCAGTCTCTTTCTGATTGTTGAAACATGAACTCTGACCTTAGCTGAGCCAAGTGAGGCCTGCAGTTCTTTAGATGTTGTTCTGGGTCTCTTCTGTGACCTCCTGGATGAGTTCTCAATGCTCTTGGAGTTATTTTGGTACCTGCCTGGGAAGGTTCCCACTGTTCCAGGAGTTCTCCATGTATAGCTAATGAATCTCACCATGGTTCTCAGAAATGGCTCTGTAACCCTTTCAGACTGAGAGATGTCAGAGACTGGGGGGTGGTTACTGTTTCAAATAGGGCAGGTAGGTTTGGAGAGCTTTGTTCCCCTAATAAATAAAATCATGCTTTACAAACTGCATTTTGTATTTACTTTGTCTAATATTAAAATTTTTTGATGATCAGAAACATTTAAGTATGCAGAAAAATAAGACATCAGCAAGTACTTTTTCACAGCCCTGTATACATGCTCCTTAAAAGTCCATGTGACCTGCAGGAGCGCCAGCGCTCCCAACTCCCAACTGCATTTAAATGGCGGTAAAATTGAAACCACATATGATAGAGCAATAAGTCTTTTTGAATCTAAAACCAGAGGATTTACACTTACATATAAAGCATTCAAAGTGTCCCAGAGCACTGTATCCTCCTCTAACAGGTTCACAAATATCACTTAGAAAGCGCTAACAACAACACGTACTCCATGCACTTTATCGTGTGCATTAGCATGTACAGCTATGGCGTTTCTGTATCCAGCATAATATGTAGATATAGAAAATGGTTTTCAATTTCTCTGTGGGTTAGTGCACTCTTTAGCTACCTTATGGAGTTACTATGGAGTACCTTCATACATATTATTATAATTGGGGTTCTGAAGGTCCTATTGATGTGTAGTGAGTTGTAATATTCCACACGATGGTACTACAGCATGTATAACTGTAACGATATGGTCTGGCAGACTTGTTCTATTATAGGTCTCAAAGGACTACACGTGTAGTGCAAAATTAAAGACACTTCTGAGGAATCAGTGCGTCAATAACAATTAATGGTGCCTGCATGTTGACTAATCTTGTAAATGAACAGAAAAAAGACTTCAATTTTTTCAAACTAAACAAAAACAGATTTTCTGAGTAACTGACGTCAAAGGTGATCTTCACCCAAACGCACTGCTGTGTTTCTGAGATCCTCCATTAACCGTCACAGCTAAAGAGTTTACTGAGACCCACATCTGCTTCTAATCTGAACTGTAAAACAGCCTTTAATGCAGTCTTAAACCAAAGATGTCCTCACTTTCAAGGTCCAGAGACCCAAACTGGTGCTCACAAACAGAGTGTGAACGCACACGTAAACAGGCTCCTTTCCTTAGAAAATCACTCACAGCACACACTGCCAGTAAGTGCTTCAGTGAGGTCACACACACACACACACTCACCAGTGTGTGTGTGTGTCATCAGTCTGTGCAGAATGCATCTAAGCAGTGGCACCGAGAACACTTAATTTCATACAGTTGTACACATGTAACTACAATGATCAGTTCAGCAA
>JAMQGT020001814.1:0-49944 GCA_024447675.2 Pterophyllum scalare
ACATTTTTGGTTTTGCATTTTACGCCAATATTTTCACATCAAAGGAAACAGTCTGTTACATGATTGCTTTGGTTTCTAGGGATGGGAAAGGTAATAGGACATTTGGTTGATCCACCAGTTTGGTTGTGGGTGAAATACACTGATTAGTCACAACACTGAAACTAGACAGAGGTGAAGTTAATTACATTCTGCTGGAGAACCTTGGGATCTGGCAGCAGCCTCCATCAGCGAAGCAATGCAACTCACCACACCACTAAAAGTGCTCAGGACCAACAGATGGAAAATGACAGAGAAATGTCCCAATCTAATCAAGCATCAGAGGGAGGTGCCAGCTGGAACAAGTCCACAGAGACCCCACCCTGCAACCCACAGGAACCATAGCCAAGATCTTGGTGGCCAACAAACAGGACCATAGTCTGTATAAAAAGATTGACCTAGCTTCTGGACTGAAAAGTAAAGCCAATGGGCCAGCAAGTGGAAGCTCAGTTAGCACTTTCATGATAAGTTTATGCTCTGAAACACTTGTTTTAAGTCTTATTAAGTACAGTAATGTTGTGGGGGTTTTTTTGTAAATTGTGATCTCCACTGAAGTGAAAAGTCCAGGGCTGCAGTGACTACCATATGAGCAAGTTCGCTCATCACCTCTGATTTCAAAGCGCCACAATAACAATGGTGAAAACGCTCTACTCAAGGCTTCACCTCGCTAACCAATGGGTGATGTTATGATGGCTATGTTCATCTTTTACATACAGTCTATGCACAGGACATCACCAGAGGTACTGAGTTTATGCTGTCAAGCTGTTCCAATGGCACCAGGGGGACATGTGCAATGTTAGAAAAGTGGTTTTAAAGTTGCTGCTGATCAATGAATCACTATATTATTCTTTGCAGACATTTTTGATCCCCCAGATTATAAAGCCTAATGACTCTCATGATTCCCTGACATTTCCTGGAGCACAAACATGAGGGTGACATTTTTGTTTTCAGTCCAAGCAGCACAAGGATTAATCCTTAATGATTTTTGTGATCCCTTGACTTTTCCTGCTCTACCACAATCAGGTCAAAAATTTCTGTGTTGGTTTTTCATGTTCCTCACAGAACAATTTGTATTAATTAGATAACTTAATCTTATTGCAGTAACCTAACTGATTTGTCCAATATGTTTTGTTTTATCAATAAATACTTTCAAAACTGATGGTATTTCCATCAGAATACTAACACGGTAAAACAAGATGTACATTAAATATCCTCCATCAGTCCGACTTCAACAGTCTCAGACTTGCTCTTAGTTCTTGGATATTTAAAGAAGTGGCAGGAGCACAGCATGGATTGTTAAACCAGTCAAATCCCATCCCACTCCAACAGGAGTCTGAGTCACCAGTGCCAAACCAAACTCAGCAAAGCTGTGCTTACAGCTTCAATGCTAAGTAGCAGGTTGTTTTGCAATGTAAATGCAAAAGCTGGTGATTAAATTAACCCAGCACGGAGCGCAGAGCTACAGAGCCTTAAGCAGAGTGGAAGAGCAGAAGGGAGGGAAGTAGAGAGAAATCAGAAAAAGGAGAAAGGAGGGCATTTACAGTTTCATATCCCGTCTCCTTACTGCCAGAACAGGAGTACACACCACTTCAACAGTTATGATTTATTTTCCTCTGGTTCGAGTATTTTTATTTTCAAACAGTTTCTTCTGGCTAGAGTTACTGGCTCTCTCATCTTTGCTTCTATCCCTCTCCTTTGCTGTCACTGGCAGTCAGTTAACCAACAAAATGAATGTGATGAATATGTAACAGCAGCTGTTGTTGTTTATGACATTAAGTCCCCCAAACCTGAAGCAACTTATGAAATCTGCCATTTGCTATCCTTCCCTCTTTGCCTCTAACTTCAAGATTTTCCTTTTCACCTCAGCCTAATATTCATTCTTCTCAACATTTTATTTCACCAATTTGTTAATTTGGTCCCACATTCTCCTCTTAGATTTATGCATCAGCTTTTTCTCTCACTTTAATCAAAACATCTTAGCACTCCTCCGCTCTCCTAACGCACACACTAACGTACTTGTATGGGATGTGTTTGCTCCCATTGACCAGCGCCAGAATCACATTGCCGAGGGCAGATAGAGAAAGGCACAGAGGAGCCGAGCTGGGTGAAGAGTTCTCCCTGCTTTTCCCACCACCTCCTCCTCCGAGTACTTTAACATCACAGCTGCCCAGATCCAGCAGGTGGAGGCGACTGCGACCTCCTGACACTAGGAGAAAAGAAAAAAGTGCGTCAAGAACGAAGGAGGAAAGACACAAAGTGTTGGGTAAAATTACAAAGCACAGATCAATGGATTTGTTCACATCTGTATAAAATCTGTATCTGTATAAAAAATATACTGAACAGCAGTACATACAGATACAGTACTGTGAAAAAGTATTATGATTTATTTTATTAAGGATAAAAATCTATCCAAACCTACCTGGCCCCATGTGAAAAAGTAATCTCATTTACTTGGGTTCTCATTGTCTAATTTTAAAATGTATTTGATAATCTGAAGCATGTAAGTGTGACAAATAGGCAAAAAAATAGCAATTTTCATATCACTTTATCTTTACACTATAGAAAGAATTCCTGATGTAAAACAGCTGATCCTCTCACAACAATTGTCATTCTTAAGCATTCACTCTTTTTTCTCATACACAATCAGACCATATCAGGCATATCAGTAAGGCCACAATCAGACATATTTTGGTCAGACATCACTCACAGTCAAAAATAAAAACACTGATATGCTTCATGTATTGTGACTTGGTTATTCATCGAGACAGAAACAGCTGTTGGATACGACTGTGAATTAAACACAGAATATATCTAGGGATCAGACATTCAATAAAAGATATGTGTGCATCTCTGTTGCCATAGCCAGCTCCCTGTTTATTTGTAGCAACCATAATAGGGAGCATTTAGATTGATCTGCTCCTCATTGTTCACATTCTCCAGTGTTCTGCAGTGCATTAATAACAAACAGTATGTTTGTATCTGTTTCTATTCGACTGTAAATATCAGAGTCACAACAAACAATCTGTGACATTTTAATGCATAGAAGAATACATTAACCGTAATGGATGAATTGGGAGCAACTCTGGGTTCAGTATCCTGCCCAGTAATACTGTGGCATGCAGACTGGAGCAGCCAGTGATTGAACCACCAACCTTCCTATTAGCAGATGACCTGTGCTATCCCATGAGCCATAGCCACCCCAATAAATTCAGTAAGTTCAATGAGGAAGATGTAATCATCTGCCTGCTTTCTTGGGTGTTTGGCTATTAATCTATTCTTTACGTCATTCCTCTTTCCCACGCTGTCAAACTTAGTACTGATTTCATTTCACTAGTCCAGTCATTTTCTTGCATGCCTTCAGCAAACAAATCAGCATCCATTCTGTATGCTTTATAATAATAATAATAATGCCTTAGACTTATATAGCGCTTTTCACAGTACTCAAAGCGCTTTACAATTCTGTGCACCATTCATTCACACCTCAATCATACTTGGTGGTGGTAAGCTACTAATGTAGCCACAGCTGCCCTGGGGCAGTCTGACAGAAGCGTGGCTGCCAATTCGCACCTACGGCCCCTCCGACCACCACCAACCACATTCACACTTAGGCAATGTGGGTTAAGTGTCTTGCCCAGGGACACAATGACAGCACACGCTCAGAGAGGGACTCAAACCCACAACCCTCCGGTTGTGAGGTGCGCACCTACCCACTGCGCCACTGCCAACCAACTCTCTTCTGTGATTCTACCGTTCATGCAACATGCCTCTTCCCCATGTCTGCCTCACCCTAGAAACTCTATCTTCATCTTCACCACCACCAGTGTCTAGGCTCCCGAGGGTCCTGTCATAACACCGCCATTCTGTTATGATGGGTCATCAGACTCTAATCGTCAAATAGCTTAATTGAATTCTGTATCTCAATAAATCATTATCACTTCTTCCAAAGGATCTCTCCTTATTGAAATAGTTAATTGTTGCTACTGAAACATTTAATATTGCACCAGTAATAATAGTCAGGAATATGAGAGTTTGAGCAAACAGTACTTACTTCCTCCTTTGCCTGTCTTTTCCATGCGATACTGGTATATATGTAATGTAAAGAGCATATGTGAATTCCTGTGCTCTTCTTCTGTGGTGTTGGGGCGTTGGCTACTGTGGCGAGCTGCTATAGCTGCATCCAGGAACCAAGCTGCCTTTTCTGGTGTTGGAGCACGGAGCTCAGACTGGTTCTGCAGCTGAAAAATGTTTGGGGAGAAAAAAAAGCATATGAATATTGAACTTTTATAGACGTGATAAGGAAGCAGCAGTGAGTAGCCGGAGGACAGACAGTCAGACAGGCGGAAAGATACCACTTCACCTTAGCTTGAGGGATTCGATTTACCAAGGGAAGTGTTTAAACATTGATAATATTGTGTACCATAAGGATTCAGCGTGCCAGCAGACTGATTGGCATATTTTTAATAAATCATTTCTAATTTGTCTGCAGGTATGTGAGAAATAGAGGGAAGCAGACATGAGTAATAGAGAGACAAAGAGAGAGAGTGACAGAGAGAGAGAGAGAGTGTGTGTGTGTGTGTGTGTGTCGTACTGCAGGATATCATTACTGATGAGATTATGTCAGATTAGTTAAGGATTACACAGATGTGTTTGTATCAGACCCTCTAATCCTATAAACATACAGTATGACTGAACACACACACACACACACACACACAGCTGCTAACTCGTTGCCACTCATTTGTTTTTGGTGTTCTTTTTACATTCACACACTACTGAGACTACTGCTGCACAGATACCTGCAAACGATGTTAATAATGGCGATGAGATTTTTAGTCATGTAAGCTGCCTTTTGTTTTCTGAATCTTAGCCATCAAAGGAGTTTATTTAGCAGGCAATAATTTTGAAAAGTCACTTAAAAAAACAAAAGTTTGAATACATAATAAGCCTTTTGAGAGTTCTAGTTAGTTTTCCAGTTTTGTTTTTGTCAAGTGTTTTTCTGTTGACATCGTTTTCTCAATCCAAACTGTTTTTGAATCAACTCTTGAAAAATATCTCATTTTTACATTTTTGGATAAAACAGGATGCTGTACACCAGTGCTTCTCAGCCTTTTTCATCTGATGTATCCCCACAGAACTATCAGATGGACTTGAGAACCCTTTCATCAACAACACCTCCCAAATTCACGCATATAAAACTCATCTTTAAACATTTATCAGTTAGGGTTAGTTAGCTGTGTTAACTGTCCACAGCTACTAACTGTGAATGTAAAAGATCTCATCTCCTCCGAGGTGTTCATACACACACTAGCTAAAACTGCAGACTACCATTTGAGACAAAAATGCATGTTCATGCATGTGTACCTGCATGCCACAGATGGGGTCCTCACACAGGTAGACCCCAGGTGACTGTCCATCCTGTAAGCTGCCTGTGGCCACTTCAGACAGCAAGTCTTTAAGGTTCTCCTCTTTCCCCCAAACCTACGCAAAAACAAACATAATTTAATGACTTGCAGCTTCCTCATTTTATTTTCTCAGCTTTTGTAACATTTCTCTGTGACTAAATCAGGCCAGAAGCATCTGAAATTAAAAATTTACTTCTCTAAGAGACGACAAATTATTAAGACAGTTGACAGTTACTGCCACTACTGTTTTGAAGAGATTCCTACCTCCCTGCTTTGTCAAATGTCTGCATCAGTAATGGCACTCGTTTTTCTCTGCAGGGAATGCTTCAAATTGAGGTTTCATTTCTACCACTGACCTCGACAGCAGAGACGCGGACAGAGAAGCGTGCTCCAGTTTTCTCCTTCCTCTCATTGATTAGCTTAAACAACCAGGAAATGGCACACGGGATTATACCCAGAGTCTGAAGAGAGTCATCACGGCCAATCATTGTGTAAGATTTACCTGAATGAGAAACCCAGAAAGACAAGGTTGAACAGAAAAAATAAGATCTACCAAACAAAACATCAACAGAAATACACACCCAGGGGAAAGAAAATATATAAATAAATAGATCTGTGTGTGAAATGCACGTGTCTGTCCCTTTCAGTCACAAGATGATGATTATCCCCTTCCCACACCTGCTCTGGCTGTCAGAAGTTGGAGATCAAACACACACCTAAACAAACCCATATGTCGCACCTAACAATCACACCGACGCAAACACTTGGGCGAAAGACAGACAACATCAAAAGCCCGACTCCTGTGATGCAGAGTAGAGAAATGTGTCTGATTTGTTCTGAGAAAGGATGGAGGGGAAGTTGTCATCTACAATGTAATTTTACATTATCCCTCACTCAGTGTTTCCTGGAGCATCTAGACCTACTGCCAGAGCAAAGATGCAGTTCATGATTTGTCCCAAAAATGTGCATAAAATTAAACAAAGAGAGTTGCATTAAGTCTCAGAATTGCCATTGCCATTGTAGTAGTATTTCTAAAACATTACTTTTTTTTTTAATCACGGTGCCATTTTCTAGATAAAGTACTGTTAAATGAATGTTAAAGAATATATTAAATGTTGCTATCGGCTATATTAAAAGAGCTCCTTTAAAGCAACACTGGGCCATTTACTTTGATTCATTGGATTTACCAGTTGATTTCTTTTCATTTAACAAATCAGATGGATTCCCTCAGTCTTATTGGCTCTGCATAATGCTGCTACTATAACCACGGAGCACTTGAACAACCCATCCTTTCTCGTTCTTTGCCTTTAAGGCCTGTGTGGAAGTGACAGAGTGCACATTAAAGCACGCATCTGTGCGAGGCTCTACAGTGCTTCCTTCTGTTCTGACTTCTGAAGACTGCCAAATCATGGCCATATAGCAGCATACTCCACTGGCTAACAACATACTGCGTGTGTATCCACGTCTGTGTGGTTTATGTATATTTCTGTGAACTGGTCTCGTCAGGCTGAGTTACCTACTTTTTCAGAGAGAAAGTGAATGAGGTGAAGGTGAGAGGGAACAAGGCAGCACTGTTTCAGGAGTTCAAAGACATGCACACATGAGCTCACAGAGACACAGACTACTACTACTACTACTACTACAAAAAGACGGCCACTAGTCTAATAACGATACAAAATCCATCAGACATGACTCAAAGCAAGAGGATTCAATTCCCGAAGTTCATCCATTTGTTCAGGATCATTTGGACTTTTATTTAATTTTTTCTTTTTAATTAATTCCTTTTTGCTTGTTGTGAAAATGTGCATGAGTGTGTAGTAGACGTGCCTCCACCAGAATCTACAGCCAAGGGCCACAGAGCCGAAGATAAATGCTCGTTGTGTTACTTTCCCCATTTTAATTACTAAAAAAGGTAATGCCACTATAATGCAGTCTCATTAAAATCCATGGCCTCAGGTGAGCTAGATCACAAAGAGTTATCTCATCTGCTGCTACAGCAGCAGCCGTTTAAACAGATATAAGTGAGGTCATGGCATTAATATAACAGTAAAATTGATTGAGAAATTGATTTCAATCAAATAAAAGAGCTTGCAGTATTATTAACATAATCAAACACCGGCAATAAGAAGGCATGCTGAGGGATATTAGCTTCAGTCGTAGTCATATTACACACAATGAAACATAGGCAGCATAAACATGAGACAGTCTGTATTTTGTGTGTCAGCCTTTTACAGCTGAATAAAATATGTATTCATGTTAAAATGACAAACATGGATCTAGACAGGCTGTTGTATGTGTGCTGTGCACCATGTTCTTTCTGTTTTGGGAGTGTGGCCATTATGTGTGCATCTGTTCAATTGATCTGTCCTATGTGCATCTAAAAAGCAAGTTCTGCTCTCTGCTCACTCTGTAAGATTCTTGTTGCGCTTACTGCAATTTGGGTCTTATTTTTGTATTTGGCTATCATTCCTATTGCCACACTGGTTGTGTACACAATAGTTGTGTTTCCCGGTACAATGATGGATTATTACCAACACTTTGGGTGTGCTTAATGTATTTTTAAAGTTATTTTATTGGTTAGAATACTGAGCCACCAGGAACAGTGATGGGCTGCTCAAAGATTTTTGCATAGTGGCCACTCTTATGTTCCCCATAAACAAAAAGTGTGTAATGAAGTAAGAAGAACTACAAGAAGAACAATGCTGAATATATTTTTTAGAACCCTGAAAATGTTTTGAGATGACATTTTGTATAGTCTGATCTACTCATGTGTGCAAAGAGAAAACAGAAAGTCAGCAGCTCATAGTCTCAGCCACAATCTGAAGACAACCATGATGTTCCATCAAATCTGTATAAACACTTGACTTTTTAAAGTGTCTACGACTTCATGTTTTTTAATTGGAACACCTCTAGCTTCCACAAAGTAGTGTTAATCTTCCTACAGTCTGTATAAAGACAGTCACAATACTGCTTATGTCATATTCGCAGCAATAGTGTTAATCAGTTACCAGCACTCATATTAACACCTCCTCACCAAGTTTTATCAAATTCAGCTGCATCGTTTTTACATAATCTCACTGACTGACAGATAAGCAAATGAGAATGGTTTGAGTTGAGTTGGCTTTTTCTTCAGGTTTGGCACGGCTTTGCTTCACAACAACCGAATACTGGTTTACATGTTGATTTTTGTATTAAAGTCCATAAAGTGAGTCTCTTAGGCGAACTGTCACATTTCTGCTGTCGGCATGTTCCACAGTTCAGGGAGACGTAGAAATTCTAGCTGAAGGATCACAAACTGAGAAGGGGTAATGCTGCCTGTGTTTACAAGGATAAACACAACAGGGGCTGACCCACAGTTGATGAACCTGTGTGTGTGTGTGTGTGTGTGTGTGTGTGTGTGTGTGTGTGTGTGCTGCATGTTTGCGGTGGGTCTTTGTTTGTCTCAGTGCATGTCTGGGATCAGACATGTTGCAGTATGCAGTAAGGGGCCTTGACCCTTTTTAAGAGAGCTTCTCTGACAGCCAGCTTCAGAAGGATTAGAGGGAGAAAAGAGAAGACAGAAACAGAGACAGAGCAGACTGAGAATGCTTTCAGCTTCAGCAGACACTAATCCTCTTCTTTCTCCCTCTGATAGATAAGGGTTAGTGGAGCGACGGCCAAGTGAAGGGCCGACACACTGATGGTCACACACACTAAAGAAGACTCACAAGCCAAGCTCTGATTATGCAGTTTTTGCGTGCGTGTGTGCAAGACTTTTACCCAGCTTGGAGTGTCCAAAGCAGAAGACACAGCCATCTGCTCCGTTCACCACCGACTGAATAACCTCGGCAACTGTTCCCGCACACACTTCCGCCTTACATAGGGAGACAGAGGAATAAACAGAGTCAAGTAAATCAGAAATACATTCAGGTATAGATACACATGATTCACACCGGCACTACAGCTAGGCTTTTGTTGGTTTTAAAATAATATCAGACCATTGCTGTGATGGTCATCTTCCTCGTTATTGTCAGTAATACTGTATTCTGGTTTTATAGATGTCTTCAAGAACCAGCTGCTTTTTAGCGAATCTTAGTATAAAGACTGTATTCAGGGTGACACAGCTAGCTTGGATCCATACAGTGTACACATACCAACCAAGCAGCAACCTTTGAGGCAAAAAAAAAAAAACTAATGTGGAAGTGGCAAAGATTTCAGTCAATCCCCATAGATGACTCCTTTTTCTTCATTTCTTTCAGCTGGTCCCTTTAGGGGTTGCCACAGTGGATCATCTTCCTCCATCTTACCCTATTCCTAGCACCCTCTTCTGTCACAACCTCTGCATGCCTTCCTTTGCTACATCCATGAATCTTCTCTGTGGTCCTCCTTCTTTCCTCCTTCCTGACAGCTCCATCTTCAACAGCCTTTGTTCGGTATATCTACTATCCTTCCTCTGCACACATCCAAACCATCTCAACCTTGCCTCTCTAACTTGGTCTCCACAGCATTCAACCTGAGCTGTCCCTCTGATACACTCATATTTAATCTTGTTCATCCTGGTCAGCCTGACTTCCTGTCTTTTTGTCAATGCCACCGTATCCAAACCACACAGCACAGCAGGTCTCACTACCATCTTTCAAACCTTCCTTTCCACTCTTGCTGCTATCCTTCTGTCACAAGTCACCCACTCTCATCTCACCCGCTCCACCCTGCCTGAACTCTTTTCTTCACCTCTGTTGTGCACTGTCCATTACTTTGGATGGTTGACCACAGATATTTAAACTCATCCACCTTCACTACCTCTACTCGTTGCAGCTTCAGCTTTCAGTCCCTTTCACTCCCCTGTTAAATATCCCCAACTGAAGTCATGATAGTAACATGTTTACAGCCTAGTACAAAAAACTGCTTTTGGTCTCTATAGCTAATTTTCACCCTCAAAAGAACTACCACTAAGGGCAGCTGTTTGTAGGCTTCATTTTAGACCTCTCTGCCATGTTTGTGGTTTTGATACTTTTTGGAACATTTTAAATAAAAGGATCTGACAAATAACATGGCTGCTATGCCTGTCCAAGAAATTTGTAATCCAGTTTTGGAGAAGAAATCTCTATTTTATTAGTCCGTTACACAAAATAATCGAAATGTGTGTCTTTGCATTGCAACCATAAATGTTATGTAGCTTGCTAGCCAAGCTTGCTACCTACTTGTTGTTTCCCTTCTTGCTTAATGTTTTGTAATCATTTTAACAGAAAGTTTTATATCAAAAGCTCCTTTCTCTGACCTGTGATGCATCAGGAGGGAATGCTGCGTCAAAGGTGAACATCTTTGGTGGGACCTGATTGGCTCCGGCCCTTTTCTGAGAGGCAGCACTTTGTGTCTGATTTGCTGAAGGGTCCATGATGGTGATTTGTTTCTTCCTGGGATCCACTTTGAGAAAGGAACTGGACTCAGCTGCATCAGACTGAGACACCGGGCAAACTCGCACCATCACTTTCACCTGAGGGTAAGGCAGTTATAGAAAACAGATTTTCAGACAGCAGGCCAAAGGTAAATGCAAGATTATCAATCGAAGCCTGATTTCTGATTCACACAGTGTGTTCGGCTGTGCTTGTTTGTTTTGCAATCTTTCTGCAGGAATGGATTTCTTCTGATCCGACAAAAACAAGGAAGTCAACAGGGCACTCGAGCAAACAGCAGTGTGAAAGTATGCACATACAGTTACACTTTGTGTGATGCTTTTTAAAACTTCGGCAATGTCTGTCCTCATAGATCACTTGTTATGTGAAACATGAAGCAGCCTGACAAACTTTTCTGTTGAGTTTTGGGTTCCTCTAATGCCGACTACCCATTGTTAAAGCATGAACACTTTTTTTCTCTAAAGAAATCTTCCTGTGTCAAAACCATGAACAGACCTTATATGGATTTATGTGAATGAATGTAGCTGGAAGACATCTTTCTTCATGTTAGACAGAAATGACACAAAGCCACAAAACCAGAGTCACAAAATTCTGCTTTTTAGTTATGCACTTAAACGAGTCTTCACATGCTCTCTCCCTCTCATCACCTTATTCACCCTAAGAGCTTCTACCTCCCTCATCCCTTCCCTCCTCCTCTACCTGTCACTCTGTTATCTCTTTCTCCTTCTATCCCAAATCCCTTCCTTTTTTCTCTGTTCACACCTCTTCTCTACTTCCACTTCACTGCCACACATCAAAAGCCTGAATTGCAGGAATTCTATTTTAACTTTCACTCCTCCTCTCGTTCTTCCTTTCCTCCCACTCCTGTCACAAACTGTTAGCAGCCGCAATTTGCCGCCTGGCAGCTGCCGTTGTTTTCTTTGATATCGGCGGCAGCAAAACGCTGCGTCATCGAATCTGAGTGAGCTCCAGAACATTTTAACATATAAACAGCCCTGTTCTCTGTTAGTAAAAGGTGTTTTCAAGTTTGAAATACTTTCTAGCAGTCTCTTGTTGCTCATCTTCTCATTCTCATTCTCATGCATGTGAATTTGGCTTTGTTTCTCTTTCTCATTTGATCTCTCGCTGACTATATCGCTCTCTGATTCAGTCCGTCTGTCTTCCTTCTTTCATGCCTGTCGCTAAATCTTTCATCCTGTGAAGCAGTACAGGATTATCCAGAAGATTTACACCACACTTCTTTTCTGACAATCGGGAGAGAGGCTTGGTTGAAGCAGATGATTGGCAGCGGGTGTCAGGTGCTGTTATGACTCAGTCTTAACCACACCAACTGTCTCAGGGGCTGATATGAGCCACCCTGATTATTAAATACATTTGGTATTTTCACTGCAACACTGGATGTATTCTGAAGTGCGTGGAGAGAGCAATAAGTATCTAAGTCTGTTTATCTTTTGAAATGGGACTTGTTTGAGGATAGATTTCTTGCATTCTGCCATCCTTAATATCTCATATCTATTCAAACATCACAGATGCTTTGTGTCTGTGTTGTTGTTTTGACACAGAAATTATGTCTCAGTCAGTGGCAGATGCCTCCATTGTACTGTTAGTCCAACTTACCTTGAATTCCTCCTGCACCTTAAAATGTTGTGGGAAAAAAACTATTTAACACTCAGTTATATAAGTCTTAATGTTAAGTTTTGTTAAAGTGCATTTGCAGCTATTCTGCAAATAGTTATGTCAATAGATATAGTAAGAGTATCAGAAATGTTAAAATCTTTTATATCAATTCAGAGTCAAAGGCTGACAGTTTAACCAAAATGCCATGAATATTTCAAACAGCATGACAGGCGAATTTAACAAACACCAGATCAGCTGATGAAATTCAAAGCAGTGGATGACTGGCAGAAAATGTTACAGAAACTGCATACATTTATCAGTAATTTTGGCCTCTAAGTTTCATTTGAGAAGCCGCTGCAGGTTCAGTCATGAATTGGATTCAAACCCTAAAACATGATGGGGCATCTAAGTACACACTCCAATGCACAGTGGGATAGAATAGTTGCAGTTAGGTCTATATGGACAATTACCCTTTTTTTTTGTAATTTGGCCTGTCTATACCAGCACATTGGATTATAAATCAAACAAACAAGATGTGATTGAAGTACAGACTTTCAGCTGTAGATCCCAACAAGGAAATACAAATGTAATGCATGAAGTACATGCAATGGGGCAGAGTGTACAAAGTCATAGTGACAATTAGTGGGATAAAATCAATTACCTGTGACACTAAGTGAAAATTAAAAAAATCAGCAAACTTTGTTTTCACGTGTGTCATTCCCTGTCTCTTCTGAACAGATTTTATGTCTACAAGGCACAAAGGTGCAGGACAGATGAAAAAGACTACTGTGCTTATGAGGCTCTGGTGAGGGAAAGAGGGAGCAGCAGCGAAATCATTTGTCTGTTTGCGCTCATTATCACAGATGAATCATCGTAGAAAGTGTGCTTCCAGTTAAATGCAGTCATGGGATTACGCATCACACAGTAATCCCAAAAACCTCCAACTCCTACTGCATTATAGTATTATCATTACTGTATTATTATTTTGATTAAGCTGCCAATTTACAGTTATTTATTGCATTCCTGAACAGAAAAATAAGTTTTAGTGGTTGAAAGTTATGCTTGATTAATTTCTGACTTCTCAGATTTCTAAAATATTTGTTTTTATGACAGGTGGTCTAATAAGTTTGTTAAGCACTGTAATTGGAATTGTTTACCCATTTACTCATGTAATTAATTGTAATTGGAGGTCACTGGCTGAAAAAAAAAAGAAGAGTTTAACAACTAAATTTTCCAAGTAAAAATCATCCATTACATTACTCTGCTACAGGATAATATCACAACTTAAATATATAAAGCAAATTTTCTGCCAGAGGAAATTATCTCTGCCTCTATTGTTTTTGCACTAATTATTTTCTATGGCATATTTCATATCCCAGGGTAAAAGGGTTAAAAGTAATCAGAACAAACTCATGTTAGATTAGAACAAACCCACCTTGAATGATAAGCGGTTTATTAAAAATAAAAGCGCATTAACAGGCTTTCTCTCAGTTGCATCATCAAATGACTGCAGACCTTTTATGGTCGGTTCAATCACTTTTGTGAGTGTCTACCAGAGAGTGTGGGTGTTACCATCTTTCTCACATGAAGTTAATAGCACGTGTTTAATCTTAAAAGTCTGTCTATAGGTAAGGGCGTGACGAGTGAGATACTGAATACAATAAATCTGATGACCTTAAAGAGGCCGAGGATACTGAGTCTTAATGTTGGGTCAATGTTTGTGTCAAAAAAATAAAATAAAAAATAAAAAAACATCACAACATACCCATACCACAACACACACACATTAATTCTCTCGCACATGGTCTTAGATTCCGTGCTAAGCCCTCTCCTGACCCCAATAAAAGAGCCCATCACATGAGTAAGAGCCTAGAGGGAAGGATTTCACCAACGCATGCTTTACAAAGCGTAACTCATAAAGTCTTCCCCCTAAGAGCCCATTTCCTCCTCATGTCCAAGTGTGTGAAAGGTGTTCGTGTGTGCATGTGTGTGTGACAGAGGTATAAGTGGTGCTATAATGCTGTTTCCATGTATCTTTCCAAAATATCGAACGTGTAGGTGAAATCGCAAGGCTCGCACTGAGCACCATTAACCTCAATTACCTTTTTTTCAAACCACCAAAGCTGTTTGGTGTATACGTACATCTGCAGTGATGACTGACAAATAATAAAAGGGAAACTGACACATCAACACAATTATACCACATTTAGGGGATAATACTTTTTGTTCTGAGTCAGGAATTGTAAAAAATAAAAATATACAATAATATTTAAGGACAATTGTGCCACTGCATTTAATTAAACTTTCAATTACCTGTTTTATTTTTCATACACATTTGGGGTCAAAACTCTATTTAAGGCATTTAATCTGAGTCAAGATATGCAGTGAAATCATGTGTCTGCGTGTTTTATAAAAACCCACACCCACTAGTTCTGGTGAATCAATAAATGTGGTGAAGCCAATATGAGATTTGCAGGAGGAACACAAAGCTAATGGGCTCTTTGCTCTGTTTAATGAAAAAAAAGAAGGGAGAAAAGAAAGATGTAGCCTGAGAGAGAAATGGGTCACTAATGACTCTCCAGACACTAACACGGCTGTCACAGTGCTCTCAAACTCTGTCCGTCTCCCTCTCTAGATGCAGCCCTCACTTCCTCTCTTCTTTTCTCGCCTTAAATATTCTCTCCATCCTGCTCAGTCTGCCATCCACTTTCACAAGATATTCAACCATCTCCCATCTTCTGGGTCTTTTTATATTCGAAAAAAAAATCATGCTCAATATCTCTGTCAACCCACTCCATTTTCTCTTTGGCTCAGCTACCTTTTTTCCTCATCTCCCTCTCCTTTCCTCACTATAGAAACTCCTCAGTACTACTGTATGTTTGATTCACATTTTCAGCATTTCCCCTAAAAACTGACCTCCACAGATTGCCCTGATCCTCCACTTTAGATGCTACAATGAAGTCTTTGAGCTGATTTAAGTGAAAGAATTAAACAACTAACCCTGAGCTGAGAAACCGTTGCTCGATAGCCTCCTTACAGCAGAGCTTCATTGCTATTGGCTGGAAAAATCAATAAGAGACTGAGACTGAACTCTAATTGGCTCCCAAAGACTGCAGAAACACACATTTGTGCAAACGCATGTGCAAAGAGAGAAATACAAATACCATATGGGAACAGAAAGTTCAGACTTCAGATCAATTCTAATTTTAACTAATTTATTCATTCCAGCTCAGCTCGCAGTATCATAAGATTCATGTTGGTTGTTCTCTGTTGGATGTACTGCAGAGATATTACAACCCTGAGGTTTGATATATACATAAATGAGCTCTACTGTACCAGAAACTGTGCGATAATGAAGCCATTTAGTGTTTTGGTAACACATAATGACTTCTATGTTCACCTTTAGGCACTTCTGGAGCACCACAGGAGCTACGAAGTGTCAAAGTTTTTTTTTTTAAGCTTTTACTCTCTTAGTGATGTTAGTGTACTATTTAGCTTAAGCGCAATAACAACACAACAACACGATTATAATTTGTCAAACTGTAAAATGTAACTATTTTCACTTGCACTTCCTCTTAACTTACTATCTTGTTCATCCACACACAAAGTAGCAAAGTAATGAGAAAATTACAGTGAAGAATCATCAAATACCTCACTGACTGTTTTGTGTGACGAGCTGCAGATGCGTTCTCAGTACTAGAAATGCTCCTTTTGGTTTGGAAATCTAATATTCCGACATCACAGTTGTCACAATATCTAATTTTTATGATACAATTTTCATAGCCAAATATATCTACAATATCAGTAATATCCCAATATAATCTCTGGAGCTTGAAAAAAAGGGCCACTGGACTCCTTTTTGTTTCTTGAAGACTTTTCACCTCTCATCTGAAAAGTTTCTTCTGAAGAACTGCAAATACAAATGTAAATGAAATGTAAATGCAGAGGATGGTCATATTCATATCAAATTTGTACTACTTAATGTGTGATGATCGCAAACATTCAGTTCTTTCGCTGCACAGATTTTTTTCATAAGTTTGATCGCAGCAAACATGGCTGAAATTATGACGTTATCTTGCAGGCCAAAAGTAGCAAAAACTGAACCGTAGATGGATGTCGATGTTGTTTCCATTTATAAAAAAGGTCCAGTCAACCAACACCAATCAGAAATGAAAGGGGTGTGTCTTTGTTTTTTTTTAATCAACAACTAATTTGATTAGTAAATTGACAGCAACTCCTTCGGCTCTGACGTGATCTCCTTAAAATATTTTCTATTTGTTGCAGGGATATTTCTCTCTCTCTCTCTCTCTCTCTCTCTCTCTCTATATATATATATATATATATATATATATATATATATATATATATATATATATATATATATATATATATATATATATATATATATATATGATAGATAGATAGATAGATAGATAGATATAGATATATAGATAGATAGATAGACAGACAGACACATGCACCCACACACACACACACACTTACACAAAGTATCTACATACATGACTGCAGTCTTGCACACATGTCCCCAACAAAACTACCAACCACCAGTTTTACCTTGCACATGTAAAGCCCTGCATAGTTGTGTTTTTAATCTTTACTGAACCAGGAAAAAAAAATCCTTTGCCAAAATAGGCAGCATGTTTTTTGATGGCAAGAGAAATTATAGCTTATGGAAAAAACCCACAGAAGCATGGGGAGAACATGTAATCTTCACACAGAAGAGAACTCAAATGCTCTTGCTGCAAGGCAACAGTGCTAACTACTGAGCGTAATGTAGACAGAAAGAGAAAAAAACTGCAGTTGTCTAATATGCTGTGTATCAAGCATGTCTTAATAAAAATTGATCCAACGAATGGATGTTTTTCTTTTTTTTTTACTGAAGAAAGGAATTACCTGACTGGCTCTCTTGCCTATCATCAAATTCAGAGCACATCAATTTAAATTATATTGCCCCGAGAGCGTTATACACCCATGTTAACTGTGTGGGTTTATGTGTGTGTCTGTCTCAGATGCTTCAGGCTTGCCAATACTGACAGCATTAATATTTTAGCTAGTAGGTGGAACAAAGTGGATACTGTACTGGATTCCTATAACAGACTCAGTCACCTAAATACAAGCCACACGGACACTCAGATAGACGCAAAGGCACACAAAGGCCCATGGAAATGCGCTTGCACATGCTTACTCGTGACATAGACGAACACAGCTGGCCTGTGGGGAATCATAGCTGCTATTAAAAATTGATTAGCTGTCATAGTATCATTTTCCCCCAAGGTCAACTCACAATCTATAAATCTGCACATGTGCAAAATGCTGGCTATAGAGTTTAAAGATGAGGAAAAAAGTCTCAGAGTCCTTCATTGTCATTCAGATATAGAGAAGAGTAGATATAAAAATGGGAATAAGATAAGGCTATCCCTCCACTAGATACAAGAGATGAGGTAAAGATACAGTAGGTCAGAGAGGCGGGAGGACAAGACAAGAGAAAGCGTCCCATATTAGCTTTTGTAACATTTCTGATATCATTTCTTATCCCTCTTCAGATAACTCTATGTACTTCATGTATTAAACTGTGAACGAAGTGCAACAGGCAGCTCAAAAAAAAAGCATATGCACCCCTGGGGCAACTGTGACACACTCATGTATTTCTAAGAGGAACAGCTGCTCACATGACTAAAGAAACAGACACATGACATTTTCTTTAGACTCAATTACAAAAATAAAAAAAGGAAAATATTTTCATATTCTTTCTGACAACTAAGATGACAGTGAGTGCATGCAGTTTTGTTGAGGAGCATTATGATCCCATAATTTAGCAGTCATACAAGCATTAGCTTATCTCCACTGCTAAATGAGACTGACTGATGACAGTTGGTGATAAGTCCATCATGAAGTTCATAGCTGATTAAAAACCCATTTTGGATAGTCAATTTTAAGATGCATAAAAAAAAGTCATTTTAGTGTAACTTATCTTTCTTAATTATAGATGAAGATCATTTTAATCCAATCACTGAAGTCCTCTGCATTTTTTGTATCGTTTCATCTGACAGCTTCAAAAGTGAGGATGTTCCAGTCTCTGCTGTATGTCAGTATAATTCTACAGATGGTTTCCTAAGTGATAATGCATACACAGTTTAATTTCCTCATCTGATACATATCTCTCGTTGCTGTCAGTGATCTGAATGGAAGGCTCCCAATTGGCTGATTTGATTAAAATGAGTCGGAGCATACCAACACATAGCGAAGCACCATGTACAGAAACAATTTGACATCCCTAGATAGAGCAAGGCAGACCCCTCTCTCTCTTTCTTTCTGCAACACACACATAGTAGTACTTCTGACCTGTGCAGGTTGATTTCCCCTGGCCTTAAATGTGATGTCTCAATCTGTTTCACGCCATATTAACATCGGTGAAAACACTACCCCCCCCCAACACTCACAGGCAGGCCCATGTATTCTGCAGGATGTATCGTACACGCTTCCACCAGGGGCTATGCTGCTTCCTTGACAGCTTTCATTGTACACCATAATCCCATGAATATGTGAGCATGCAAGCCCATGTGTGAGCGTGAATGTGTGCAAATGCCATTTCAGCAGGGAACCAGCCCCCACCGCAGGTGACATTTTTACTGGAGAAATGTCACCACAGCCATTTTCTTCCCATATGTTTGTGTGGGCGTGTGTGCATGTGTATGTGCAAGTGTGTGTGTTTGTGATTGTGTCAGCATATGAGTGATTGTGTGTTTGATTAGGTCTTGGCAAGCTTCAATTAATTTCACAGGAGAGGCTTGTTATATTCCAAATAATAGAATATTGCCTAGCTTTTGAACCATTACCCTCCTTCTTTTTATAAACCATTTTTATCCTAAACTAAAAACCGGATAAAAGTAGAGAAGTTTATGTTAGCAAAAATATATATGTATATATATATATATATATATATATATATATATATATATATATATATATATATATATATATATATATCACACACTGGAAATGGTTGGTTATGTGTATGAAAATCAAAGAATTGTGATTCAGTTGGATATTATTATATTTATTTTCTTGGTTATGATGGATTGCTTTCCTCCTCTGTTTCTTTATGCTGAGCTAACATTCTCCCAGTTGGAACTTAATAAATATATACAGTGGACACTTATCTTTGAGATTGTCACAGTCGATTCACAGCAAGAAGACTGCCCGCTGAGCTCCAGGAAGACAAAAGGATTTTTAAGGTTAATCACTGTTCTTCAAGTGGCATGTCATCTGCTCTGATCTGATTTGCTCATGTACAGTAAGGGCGTGCCTCAGAGCCTCCCTCAGAGATATGCATAGAATTTAAAATCTTCATAGTACTCACTTTACTAGATTTGATTAAAAAAAACAAAACGAAGATAGATACGATATATATCCCTTCTCAGATTCAAGCTTTAGGGCACCTGGGTGGCTCAGTGGTGGAGCGGGCGACCACATGTATATGCCTCCTTGTGGCGCAGGCTCGAGTCCTGGCCTGTCATTGATTTTTTTTCCTGATTGGTCAGACCACATGTTGGTTAAGGCCAGAATTATGTGTCGTTCAAATCATTAAAAAAGTTATTGGAAATGAAATACTAAATGCCTTAGGGATATGGACTTATTAACAGAATTAAGGGTGCTTCACTGAAGACTGTGGCATCTCCATTCCTGTTCACCTTGAACACTTCAGATTTTTAGTGCAACTAGAGTCCAGGTCATGCCACCTACATAAACACTCAAAGATTCTGCAGTGGTTGGATACATTAGTGATGGGCATGAGGAGGAGCAGACGGCACAAGTGGATGATTCTTTGAAGTGTTCTGGGAGGAATTATCTGCTTCTGAATTTGAATAAGACCAGAGAGCTGGTGACTGATTTCATAAGGAAGAGGACGGTTACACAAACTGTGTCCATCCTGGGACAGGATGTTGATGTGTTGGAGGAGTGTCCTCGTTGACAGCAGGTTTAAACGAAGACCAATACAGAGGCTGTATACAAAAAATGATGAGCAGGCTGTGTTTCCCAACAAAGCTGAAATCCTTTAATGTGTGCCCCAAAATGATGGCGATCGGTCAGTTGTGATGAGCACAGTGTAATTTTTTGTGGTCAGCATCAGAGCAGCATCAGAGCTGGTGACGCCAAGAGACTAAATGAACTGATTAGGAAAGCCGACTGTGATTGGCTGAAAACTGAACACTTTTGAAGCTGTGGTGTAGAGAAGGTCACTGAAAAAACTTGTTACAGTTAGAGGCAGCATAATGTTCTTTACGGCTTCTCCACATCTGTCACATGTGCCCTGATCTGTGAAAAGCACAGGGTGCCAGTGGTGGACCTGCCAGTTCTGGTATTCTATGGCAAATGCCAATCAGGATATACAGGGATTGGACAATGAAACTGAAACACCTGGTTTTAGACCACAATAATTTATTAGTATGGTGTAGGGCCTCCTTTTGCAGCCAATACAGCGTCAATTCGTCTTGGGAATGACATATACAAGTCCTGCACAGTGGTCAGAGGGATTTTAAGCCATTCTTCTTGCAGGATAGTGGCCAGGTCACGACGTGATGCTGGTGGAGGAAAACGTTTCCTGACTCGCTCCTCCAAAACACCCCAAAGTGGCTCAATAATATTTAGATCTGGTGACTGTGCAGGCCATGGGAGATGTTGAACTTCACTTTCATGTTCATCAAACCAATCTTTCACCAGTCTTGCTGTGTGTATTGGTGCATTGTCATCCTGATACACGGCACCGCCTTCAGGATACAATGTTTGAACCATTGGATGCACATGGTCCTCCAGAATGGTTCAGTAGTCCTTGGCAGTGACGCGCCCATCTAGCACAAGTATTGGGCCAAGGGAATGCCATGATATGGCAGCCCAAACCATCACTGATCCACCCCCATGCTTCACTCTGGGCATGAAACAGTCTGGGTGGTACGCTTCTTTGGGGCTTCTCCACACCGTAACTCTCCCGGATGTGGGGAAAACAGTAAAGGTGGACTCATCAGAGAACAATACATGTTTCACATTGTCCACAGCCCAAGATTTGCGCTCCTTGCACCATTGAAACCGACGTTTGGCATTGGCACGAGTGACCAAAGGTTTGGCTATAGCAGTCCGGCCGTGTATATTGACCCTGTGGAGCTCCTGACGGACAGTTTTGGTGGAAACAGGAGAGTTGAGGTGCACATTTAATTCTGCCGTGATTGGGGCAGCCGCGGTTTTATGTTTTTTGCATACAATCCGGGTTAGCACCCGAACATCCCTTTCAGGCAGCTTCCTCTTGCATCCACAGTTAATCCTGTTGGATGTGGGTCGTCCTTCTTGGTGGTATGCTGACATTACCCTGGATACCGTGGCTCTTGATACATCACAAAGACTTGCTGTCTTGGTCACAGATGCGCCAGCAAGACGTGCACCAACAATTTGTCCTCTTTTGAACTCTGGTATGTCACCCATAATGTTGTGTGCATTGCAATATTTTGAGCAAAACTGTGCTCCTACCCTGCTAACTGAACCTTCACACTCTGCTCTTACTGGTGCAATGTGCAAATAATGAAGATTGGCCACCAGGCTGGTCCAATTTAGCCATGAAACCTCCCACACTAAAATGACAGCTGTTTCAGTTTCATTGTCCAACCCCTGTATGTTTCTGCTGTTTGCATCTTTTGGGAAATGTTTAATTATCTGACAAATAATTGTAGCAGTAGTAGTTTCCACTTCAGTTTTGTTTTGAACTTCTAGCATTTCATTAGCCTGTTACCTTAGCACTAATTAGAAGGTACCTGAACATGTGCAATGCACTCGTACAGTCTAGCATCCCACCCTCCCATCTAAATATGGCTCCAAAAAACCCAAACCTCAAGCTTCAAAATGTGGAGTGAACAAACCAGTAGATTGCATCACGATGTTTACATCTATCTACTCCTGCACAAAATCATGTGACTGTATGTTTTTGCACATTTATGGGCACAGACTCAGTCTACGCCTTCCTGCACTTGTATCTTGAGTGTAATTTAAGCCCCAAAAGAAGACAGTGAAGCAGGATATTTTTTTTTTCTATCTTTTTACAGATATTGCTATAATAATCTTATGTTTGTTTATTTATTTATTTTGCAACAGTAATCTTGTAGTAAAAATCTGATCTTGTGATAGCCCTACTAAACACCTTAATGAAAGTTATTTCACAACATCTCGCCAGAAGAAGCCCTACTGTACGTGGGAGGGAGGGAGCTCAGAGTTGTTTTAAATTACTAGTACTAGTACACATTTTGTACACTTCTATCATGAGGTAAAAGAATATCAAAGTGGGAGGAAACAGCAGAAGATATATTGAGGATATAAAAAAATGTCACGGGGGGTTGTGAAGGGTTTTTGTGTACATGCTTTCTGATGTACAGTTTGCATGTGGCTTCTAATAAGGGGTCGATCAAATAATCATTTGTTATGTTTGTGACTGCGGCTGTAAATATGTGAGCATAAATCCATCTCCTTGACAACTGAGAAGACATCTGCCATCTCCATATGGAGAGAAACAGAGATTCAAAGCAGGGACAGAGTAGAAAACAGAACATAAAATAATCCGTTAAAATATAAAACAATTAAAAAGAAAGTTGTATTCAGATATGTCTATCCATTTATCTTTAGTTTGGAGTATTTGTTTCACTTCAATGTTTAGACGACAGCTTATTTTTAATCACTGCTGCTTCTCATCTTTTGTTTGATACCAAAGATGAGTGAAAAGTAGTAAAGATAACAAATGGAATTTAGACTGTAGGAAAATTACTCAGATACTGTTGGATGAGGGTTGATTTGATTTTTTTTTGTCATACTGTTTTTACGTTTTCTGACTAAATGGGTGTTAATGCATTAATTTGGCAAAGTAAAATTTTATTACCTCATTATAAATGTAATTGAACTGACTTGAGACAGTGGACCTTATCTGGTATTTGATATGAATGTCACACACATGCTTTCACACATAAAAGTACATGGTGGCAGAGCGCTCAAATGGTTGCAAGACATGACACATAATAGAAGTCACTGGTTCGATACGAGCTTTTATAACCCTTCATTTTTCCCCTTTCTGTGTCTCTGCACCTGCACCATCAATAGTCCTTTAAAGGCTGACTAATTATGTCACATATATAAAAACAAATGCACCAATATTAAAACAGATATGCACACCAGTTGTGATAGACACCAATTTTATACTTACATCTGGTAGGCACACATTAAAAAGCACAATGGGACAAGTGGGGTCTCTTTCTTTCTCTGTGTGTGTGGTAACGGACACCGCCGTTTGATGTCTGATTTTGTCCTCCGTAGTCATTCATTTTCTAGCAGGAAGGACACACACATGCACATGTGCGTGGACTCAGCGAGCCTCTGACTCTCTCACTGTGGAGGAGGGGGCACTAAAAACTCATTACATGGACGATCAATATTGCACACACTTGAGAACTGAGTGTGTGCTAGCCCTCCTCCTGCATCCACAATATACACACACACACACACACACACACACACACACACACACACACACGCACCATGCTGGCAACAGTGACAGATGACTTTTGTCAGCCTGATATGTGTTACCGTGGTAACCAGTAGGTTACATTTTAGTATATTACAGCAGAGGAGACACACACACACGTTAGCACACACATTTAGATAAACGAGGCAAGGTCATGATAAAATACAGCAGCTTAATATTTTAGCAAATTTGAATACTTTGAGGCCTCAATCACCTCTTAAAACTAGATCAATTTACAGTAAATGCTGCCAATACAAATACCACTGCAAGTAAACACATTATAAAATATAAAATTAATAATCACAAATAACTTTTCTTGGGTCTCTGACCCTTTGCTGTTTTGGGTAATCAGATCACAAGTGGAAAGCGCTACATACAAGTGTAAAAAAACCTCCAAAACGCACTGTGATGAAGTCACTTACACCACTTGCCAAACTGGTCAGGGACACATTCAACCTCATATCTTTTTTAGTGTAAACACTAACATGTCCCAATGCATCCCGAACAAGGATATAACAGCTAATACCATCAGGGTAGGATGTGGTGGTCCAGTATTGTCTCATCCTGTTCCTTTTTCTGACAAGTGACAAATGACTTGCCCTGCCAACCCCACCAGACACATTTTCTCTGCCTGCCCTTGCTAAAACAAATCTGGTACTTGACTGTTGAGAGATGGACATCATAAATGCGCACAATGCCCTTTGACTTTCTAGTGAATGTGACACTGACACTGAAAAGAAATCTGAACATAAATGGTCAACTGAACCCCTTGGAGATACATTACAAGCACAAGTGTAAATGGAGATGTGTCCCATATATAATACACACTCACACGCACACACACACACATGCACACACATGCCAAGCAGTGCTATTTTTGTACATTATATGTTTGCAGGTGAAGAGCTGATGAGCAGTTAACCTAGGCTAATTCATGGCAGGAACTCAATGCAGTTAGACATGTAAACATGACTAAGATGAACTGCTGAAGTTCAAGCCGAGCATCAGAATGAGCAAGAAAAGTGATTTAAGTGACTTTGAATGTAGCATGGTTATTGGTACCGGACAGACTGGTCTGAGTGTTTCAGAAAATACTGGGATCTCAAGAGTTTACAGAGAAACAGAGAAAATATCCAGTGAGCAACAGTTGGGTGAAAATGACTTGTTGATGACAGAGGTCAGAGAAGAATGACCACACTGCTTCAAGTGGATAGGTTAGCAAGTAATTCAAATAACCACTCTTTACAACTAATGTAGAACAGCAGGACATGTCACTCTTTGAAGCAGATGGACTACAACAGCAACAGAAGACCACATCAGGTGCCACTCCTGTCAGCTAAGAACAGGAGAGTGAGGCTACAATTTGCACAGGCTCAAAAAAATTGGACAGTAGAAGGTTGGAAAAATGTTGCCTGGTCTGATGAGTCTTGATTTCTGCTGCGACATTTGGATAGCAGGGTCAGAATTTAATGTAACCAAGCATGGATGCATCCTGCTTTGTATCAACCATTCAGGCTCGCGGTGGTTGTGCAGTGGTGTGGGGAATATTTTCTTGGTACACTCTGGGTGCCTCATTACCAGCTGAACGTTGTTTAATACACCACAGCCTACCTGAGTATTATTGCTGACCATGTCCATCCCTTTATGACCGTCTCCTGATGGCTGCTTCGAGCAGGATAACGTACCATGTTACAAAGCTCAGATCATTTCACACTGGTTTCTTGAACATGACAGTGAGTTCACTGTACTTGAATGGCATCCATAATCACTAGATCTCAATCCAGCAGAGCTACTTTTGGATGTGTTGGAACAGGAGATTCACATCACGGATGTGCAGCCCACAGATCCGCAGCAACTGTGTGATGCTATCATGGACCAAAATGTCTGAGGAATGTTTCCAGCACCTCCAGAATGTGCGTGTGTGTGTGTGTGTGTGTGTGTGTGTGTGTGTGTGTGTGTGTGTGTGTGCGCGCGCGCGTGTGTGTATGTGTGTGTGTGTGTGTGTGTGTGTTATTTATACTTGTTTTGGGTGTTAAGTTTGAATGTCAAATAAAACTTCTGAATATTAAAGTGGCAAAAGACCAAACCCCTTTCACTTGTTACTGTCGCAAATATTTTATAATAAGATATATAACACATAATATAGTAATATATAGTATATTAGATAACATATAATCCAAGCAATAAGTTAAAAAAAATGGGTCTATTGCCATAAAAATTAATAGCCACACAATTTTTTACTGTTACCTTTCCAAGCCCGGGTGTATCTTTGATCTTGTTTGCTGCACGAAGGAGGCAGGGTGGAGCCGGGGGAGGGGCCATTAACAGCGTGGAGCTAAAATTGGTGGGGAAGAGAGGTGGGTCACATAATGGCGATGATGATGTCACTGGGGCTGTGACTGTCGCTGTCTTCTGCTTCTTCTTTTTGGATGCTAAGCTCAATTTTTGTGCAGCTCTGAGAGAGAAAAGTAGAGAACAAGGGGAGGAAAGAGAAGGAGAGATAGCAGTCAACCAGCCACACAATTATGCTAAAACTATACTTCGACAATGTCAAAACAAACAATGAATATTTTCAGTAGCTGGATGGTGGAAATAGAGGAAGGATGGGGTCACATAAGTGTGCACATACAGTATGACTCTGCTTTTATCCTGATATTTTCACCAAAGTAAAACTATGGCAAATATGCAAAACCAAACTGCATACCCTTCAACACATGCACACACAAAGACATGAATGCATGTACACACAAACACATTCACATTGCTGTTTACATATGTAGCAGCATCTGGATGGGGAGTGGTTCATTTCCCTTCTTGCTACTCAATTCCCTGTAGCATTCAGCTCAAAAGAACCCAACAGAAATTATATTTATATGTACTCCATATCCCCTCCTTTCTCCTCTCGTTTGTAGCTTTAACTTCACTTTCACTCTCTCTCTCTCGTCCGCTTCTGTTCTTGCACTCCTTATTCTGCCTGTCTGCTTCTCTCAGAACAATTGTTTCTCATCTCAAACTTTTCTAACACTCCTCTCTAACTCTTTTACTTCCTTTCCTAAAAATACCTCATACATATGGATTTCTTTCACTCATCTTTTTGTCTCTGTCAAGACAGTCATGGTCAAATTTAAGTGTTTAGTTGAATGTGTTTCGCTTGAAAATTTGCATGTCTGGTGGTGTATGATGAGTGTAATTATGTTATTATTGACGACTTGTGAGCACTAGTCTCCGTCAAATAGATATATTTACTTGGCAACAGATCCTGTGCAAAAATTCATAATATATTCATAATTTCTTAAGGAAGACATTTAGTTGGTTTTGCATTATGTATATGTTTCTGAAGCTAGAGAATTTCAATAAAACCTGGGCTGAGTTGCTTCACTATATGAAAATTATCAACAACCCTTTATGTACATTTTGTTCACTGAAAGCTCACGGCACATACCTTCATATGATATGGAGCTGCCCTCCTGTTAGTCGTTTTTGGACTAATATGGCATCCAAATTATCAGAGGTGATCCAAGTACGGATCCCTATAACAGTGCATGTTCTAATATTAAATGACCTTTCAACACTTAATCTTCCCAAAACTAAAAAGCGTGCAGTATTTGCTGGCCTGGCAGCTGCTAAGAAAATGGTTGTGGTTCGTTGGAAGCCGCCTCATTCTCTTTCTATCAAGTCCTGGGTTCTCTCCTTTTTGGATGTGGTGTATATGGAACTATCGACAGCTCGAATCAACGGTGCCTCAGAGGAAACCCTGAATACTTGGTGTGCCATTGCAGAATCCGTGAGAAACATGTTATAAGTCTTGCCTCCAGCCTTCTCCACCTCAGTCTCTTATGCTATTCAGTCCCTTTTGTTTTGTTTGTGTCTCTGGTCCTATGTCTATGTGTCTTGTTTAAATGCAGGTGTTACATGATGTGCTTTGCCCACTTTTTTCAGGTATTTGCTCATCTGGCTCATAGGTTTTGCTTGCCTGCCTGTCTATTTCTCTGTTTATTTAGTTGATTTATATTTTTATGCATGCGTATACATATTTGCGTGTATGCATCTGTATATTTATATATGTATGTATGTATGTATATGAGTGTGTGTATGAATATGTGCTGTTCTAGGTTTGAGTGTTTTTATTTTATGCCCATCTTGTAGGCACACAAAATTTCATATGATTGTGATCTTATGTTCCCTTTTTTCTTTTTTGGTTGTTTGTGAAACTTTATTGAACTGTAATAAAAATTTGATCACAAAAAAACCTGCGCTGAGTTTAAAGGCAGCAGAGAGGTTAAGTGAGAGTGATTTTGAGAGAAAAGTGAGCGTTCTCTCCAGGCAATAATTTGCCTCAGTGATTTTCTTGTTTTAATAAAGAAATGAATTCTTGCATCTGAGTGTCTATTTTACCCTCTCTGCAGTTCAATAAGTCACAACTGAAAGCTAGATCACCTAACTTTTCATGCAGCATCAGTATTAATAATTTGATGAAAATTAAAGACCTCTAAAACACCACAGGCAGGGATTTCCACTCTATTCTTCTTTAATCTATCCTCATATACATTTCCAAGATAATAAAAAGAGAGAAATAGAGAGTGAGAGACCTTGCACTCTGGCACACTCTCTGTCAAAGAGCCATATTCTCACACCATTGGCTTTCAATTAACTGCGGCAGGTTACAGAAATGAGAGTGTGGGGGAGAGTCAGCGAAAACAGAGGGGCTGTGAGAGAGAGAAGAGAGGAGAGGGGGAGGAAGAAGGATGTGGATTCAGTGACCCATAGAACGATGAAGCATTTCACCATTTGACTAGCTCTCCCTGGAGATTTGGGTGAGAATCTGTGTTGTGTGTTTGTGTCTGTTCCTGACTTTGAATATGTGCGTGTGTGTGCATGCTGTTTGCAACAAACTTCCACAAAAAGACCACTAATTGGTTTTACACTGTGTGCAAGTTAGGTTTACACACTGGAGAAAACGTGATCACAAACAATTACAGGTTTTCTCATGATATCAGTATAACAGTGTACCTCCCATGTAAAACGCAGAAGATTACTGAAAACATTTTACTGTATCTTGGAAGTGATAATGGCATTAGTCAAAACTGTAGATTTATTTTCTGCATATGGTGCCATAAGAAGAAGAAATAAAATCTGTTTGAATTAAACTCTGTCCTGTAATTTCCACAGGAAAACAACTACAAGAGCAGGCTGCTGAAGAGCTACTGATAGTTGCAGGATGAGACACGACAATGATGGATTGATGCACGGTTACTCTGCTCCAGGAGATTCCTGTTTGTAGCATGTAGTGTTTACAGATAAGCGCCTTTCTCTTCTTCTGTGCATGTATGCTTATTTGTGAATGGGCTGCTCCTTGGGCACACGATTTATTATTAATTATTTTTTGTGACTTTTCATAATACATCCTTTAAATCCTACAGCCGCATCAGTTTCAAAATGCATCTATTGACATGTTTGTATCAGTGCTATTACCCTCTTATTATATTCTCTCACCCTAACTGGTTTAATCTGCGGCACAACTGAAGCATGGTAGACACGCCACCTAACTGGTCCCATTTAATGACAAGTGGCCTGGGATTTGGCTAGGTGGCTCTATTTTGATCTAACCCTAAAGTGAAGGGCACTTGTTTTCCCATCCATCAGCTGTTACATCCTTTCACCCCCTTATCCATTACCTTAATTCCTCCACTCTTCTCCTGCTTTCGCTTCCCTCCTATTATTTCTATCCCTCTCAATCTAAACCAGCCCCTGAACCTTACCCTTTATTTTATTCTTCTCTCATTATTTTTTATCCTTCATCCATTGCTGTCTTATTCTCTGCTTTCTATATATCCACCCATCCATCCAACCATCCATTCAGCCTTCCTCACATGTATTGATTCTCTCAGTCACCCGTGCCTCTCATCCTCTCGGTCCCCTGTTAAAAAGCAGCACAGGTCACAAACAGCCCAGCTAATAACATGCTGCTGCTTTTCCTTTTTTTCCCTTCCTTTCACTCAGCTACAAACACTTCCAAATGAAACGCACACACAGCTGATTTATGGCTGCTGTCCCTTTGACTGTGTCGTTGCTTCAGAAGCTAATTACATTCTTTTTAGCAGACCATCAGCAGAAGAAGATACAAGGAGAGACAGAGAGCGATGGTAAAGGTGTGAGAGCACTGGCCAAGATGGACAGAAGATTGGCTTTACCAGCGTTATCTATTGACACATACATGCAATGTACGACTGGCACACTCCTTATTAGCTAAAGCTAAAGCCTCCGTTATTAAAATGCCTACCTTCAGCTATGAAATGAACACATTTAGGTTTCCCATGTTCACACATTGCTTGAAAGTCATCTGCCATATGGGACATGATACAACTACTGGCCAGAAGGGAAAAATGTGTACTCCCCAAATGGTTGGAGAGTGGTTCCTGGAAGTTGCTGCACAGAGTGCGGTTTGCTGTGGTTACCTGTATGGAAGATGCCGACTTCTCTGCAAACACTTGCTAACTACTAGCCAAGTGGTAGTAAAACTTGAAATAGTGCGACATGAACCAGAAACTGAGAACATCTGCCTTTAAACTAAAAGTTGTACCTGCAGCAAACATGTTTTAAAAGGCGCAACTTTTACTTTGAAGGTAAACATTTTTCATTTTTACCACTCCGAGTGTAGCTGGCATGTGTTTGTAGACAAGTTTGCGTGTTCATTCAAACTATGGGTGACCATAGCAATCTGCTAGCAACCAAAGCAATCGTAAGGAAATTTTTGCCAACTGGTCGGGGTACATACATTTTTCCCAGGTGACCAGTGGCTGCCAGGATGAGTCGCTAAGCCTACAGTATGTGAATTGTTCCTTATTCTGTTGACCCTACTCTGTCACCATGATTGTCAGACTTGTGGGCAAGTTAACATCACATGGTTAGCAGTTATGTGTCTACAAAACCTCAAGCTGATTTCCTCCTTCACTTCACTCCTTCCACTGGCCTTCGTTTATATTTTTTATAGTTCACCATTTAAATTTTTATAGCTTAGAGTTCGGGATGTGTCTGCTTAGACTGACAGCTGTACCAGCCTGAGCATATGTAGCTTGCATCGACCTGCTTTAGGCCTTACTTTTGCTAATTCAAGTTAAGAAAAATGGGCCTGTTCGCTGTGTTTGTGCTGTTGGTGCCTTCCAAACGCTTAACTGAACAGTGTGGCTTTTTATGGTAAAGCCTGAAAGATATGTAAAGAGTGGCAACACCACACTTTGGTCCAGTGTGTTAAACACATTTTAATAATATAAAGTGGAAAAAAATCACTATTTGCAAGCTGTCAGGACTTTAATGGATGAAATGAAAGGCAAGAATGTGGGCTGGCAAAGAGCACTTGTGAGACACTTGAAAAGCAAATAGGCTCTTTCCTCCATAAAAAAATAAAAATTTAAAAAACATGAGCAAAATTGAAACAAGTATACAATTGATATGGTAATTTGTTTACACCTATTTAAATCATCAATTTACCATTATGATGGGTGGCTAATTGGTCCGAGTTATCATTTGATGGACTACTTCTTTTTAAAGAATACAGAACACAGACAGCAAGATGTAAACGAGACAGAGAAAGAGACAACAGCACCCAATTTCACTGCTCTCCTCCATCCAAAATAACAATGCCTTACCAATTCACTTGGGACCTATTCATTTACTCAGCCACCTCCAGCAACACACACACACACACACACACTCATACACAGCCAGCCAAATCCCTACAGATTCAATCCTCGGAGCATGCAGTAAAAAATTCCTTCACTGATAGAAACTCCCTTCCCCCAGTGAGTAAGAGCATGCACACACCACTGCATGTCTCTATCCTCTGGCCCAGCAACCCTCTGGGGACACTGCAGCACAGGGAAGATGTAGTGCTACTGCGTGAGCATGACATATTCACAGACAGATTGCTACTAATGAAAGATATTACTCACATGCACATTAGCAAAGGTAAAGAAAAGGTCAGTGTGGAAACTGAGAAATTGTGAATAAAAAGAGGAGAAGAGTGGTGTGAAAGAACAATGGGAAAGTAAGAAAGGGGATGGTGAATGAAGAGAGCAATTAAAGGAGAGAGAGAGTGGAGAGAGGGGACAGAAAGAGGAGACTGAAGGAAGAAAGGGGATCAGGGGAGAGGAAATATAGTGGACACAGGGATTTTGCCATGTGCAGACAGTGAGCAAGAGGGAAATTGTGTGCATGTATACCTGTGTGTAGGTGTGTGTGTGTCTGTGTGTGATAAGAGTGTCTGTATGCAGTTCACATCTGAGAGTAAAGACCAAGACAGGCAAAGGATTTACCATCACTGCATGGCTGCATCCAGTGAAGGCAAACACACACTCAGTCAAAAATCAAAGGTGACACCTGGTGAGTACATTGGTATTTCTCTGCCAATTAAACTGAATTCCTTCACAGACACAAAATACACAAACAAAACTGACCCACTGGTACTTAGACAGCCTAAAACAGGAGATAAAGACTGAAAGCTAAATACACACAGACACATCCACACTTACAAGCGAACCATTAAACAAACTGCGTTCTTTCACTTACAAGGTTCATGTTCATAAATTGACCAGAGACAGCTGGGTTTATGTTTGGAATGTCAACCAGATGTGTGTGGGTTTGTATAAAATAGCCTTGATGTCTGACAGTTCAGGGGGTCAAAGAAGAGAGTGCATGCATGTGTTTGGGTGTCTTCCTGCGCAATTTATGACCGGTTGCTAGTGCTTTAAAAGACAGACAGCATTATGTCTGCATGTGCTTGTATATCAAACACAGGCACACATATTTCATTATCTGCAGATTCAGAGGAGAGAAGATGCGTGTGAGTGAGAAGGAAATCCATCAGTATCATTTAAAATGTGATTTAAATCAGCTCATTAGATACAACATCTCAGCAATGCTTCAGACACTGTGACACACTCATAGTCTGGTGTCACCCATGAATAATTTACTTCATCGTTTTGAGCTTGCCATGTTTTTTCATCAATAATTTACCCATATTACCCGTGTCTTATTTATGTTGTGCTGCTCTGCATTTCTCTACATTTGATTACACAGTTCATCGAAGACTGATGGCTGGATCGTTGATAGACACACAAGTCAACCAAGAGATAAGTGAGTACACTTCTGTGCATTATACTGTATAATAGTATTCAATTTTTCCAGTACCTTCATCTTACAGTGAGACTGTTTGTCAGTCCATTATTTAATTCCTTCTGCTTCATTGACCCAATTGAGAAACATCATAATGAGGGGACGGCCTGATTGAGGGGATTTCTGGACTTTTAGACTCAGAATGAACTAAACTAAATGATAAGGCTTGCATAAATGAGTTAGTGAGACTTCATTTTCTATGCAACAGTAATTCTACTACTCTACAAAATGCCTGCAAAAGAGGGATGGTTGTGGGATTAAATAAATTCAGCACAATGTTGTGAGTATTATTGCAAGATTCCATGGCTTTCTGTGTTTGTGATTTGTCATGTTCACTCAAGCTTTAGTCAAATTTAAACACAGAAGACAATGATATGAAAACGAAGAACAAATGCAGCAGATGGGCATATTCACAGCTCTGGAGGGAAATTCCCTCCTGCACCTGATCACGTTTAATTACAATGCCTGCTTGTTGCAAAGGTACGTGGAGAAAGAGGCTTTCACTCACTGTGTAAAGTGAATCTTACCTGGCAAAGAAAGAGGCAGCCGCGGAGGTGGCGGTCGGTGCTGTGGTGGTTGCAGCTGGAGCGTGAGAGGGAGAGTTTGTATGTGATGACGAATTCGTGTGCGAGGGTGAGTGTGTGTTGTAGCGGTTCAGGGCAGCTTCAGTAATTCCCTCTCTGGAGGCCTCTGAGATCATCTGGGAGATCTGATGAGAGAGAAAGATGTTTTACCATAATTGACAAAACCAACAAGTTAAATAATAAACAAAAATACAAATTAATTAACAATATCCACAGGGCCTGCAGGCTTAGGCTCTGTGGATGGGAACTTCACATTTCATTACATGATAAATTATGTGGTAGAAATTATACATTTTCTCATTTTTGGGAAGCACTGCTGCGAGGCTGGTATTTATGTGTCGCTGTCACACACACTCAAACATAATTATGAGTGTAGTGACGACTGGACATGATTTTGAGAGAGAGTCAAACTGTTTACTCTTGTGTTTGTGTGTGCCTTTGTGCATGCAATTAGCAACATTAGTGTTAACAATGAGTCCAAGCAATGACTTTCACAACATTCTCGTGTGTGTGTGTGTGTGTGTGTGTGTGTGTGTGTGTGTGTGTAAAAACCCATCAAAGACACAGTGATAGAGTACTAGAACATAACAGTGGAGGAAAAATCAGAAACAAACTTAGTATCATTTTTGCCATTCCTTTCTCCCACCCAGTCTGATGTGATAAGACTTTGTCTCCTGATTACTTTGATCGTGCAGAGTCTGTGCATGTACTTCATGACAAACAAATTGCATACATACACACACCACTGCAATTTATCTCTGCCCTTGTCTTTTCCAGATGGTCAGATATGAGAACACTGTCTGCTTTTCCCCACCCATTTTGTTTCCTGTTGAAGGGTAGCTTTTTGCATGCCCTTATGTATGTATGTATGTGTGTGTGTGTGTGTGTGTGTTTCTACAGAAAACCTCTTTAGTGATCAAAGTGAACCAGCAGCAGAATGTTGTCTGCATCCTAAACAGACATAAACAAAGAAACGAAAAACACTCTCCCCTTGGTTTCTTTCTTTTAACCCCACGTAAGACAGTGAGGATAAAGAGGGGAAGATCTTGGTACTAATAACACACTAAATTTGCTTTCTTGATTGAGTTACTGTTTTATCAAATGCATAGCATAAAGGGGTGCCATAAGTAACATACCCACTGTGTGTAATATAGAATATATGAAATAAAATATAAATATATTACTGGGATTAAGTTACTTTATTTACTTGGAGATGCAACAGTAATTTAGCCAACTACTGTTGGAAGATATTCACATCAGTCAATCAGTCCTTCAATCTTTTGTGAAAAGAGCACAATCTCAACATATCCCTGTCTTCCTTCAAAATCCATTTCAAGAAAAATGTTTGTGTTGAGAGAACAAGTTTGATAAAGAAACTACAAGTAAAAGATCACGTAAACACATATTGTACAAGGCTTTTAACTGCTACAGTAGGAAGCTGGGTAAAGTAATGGAAATGTATTGTTTTACTTGTACTATGTTTGTAAACTGTAAATATTTATGTGAGAAAATTAAGAGGACCTATCAAAGCCCAATATTCTTTACACAGTATGAATGTTGCACAAATAGTCAGTTCAGTTCAATTCAATTCAATTCAATTCAATTCAAAACCCCAACAATCAGATGATCCCCTATCAGTAAGTACTTGGTGACAGTGGGAAGGAAAAACTCCCTTTTAACTAATGATTAAATGCAGAGTGGTGTATAAACACAGAGAGTGAAAAGAGGTGAGTGAAGAAGAAATCATGGGAAGCCCCCAGCAGTCTAGGCTTATTGCAGCGTAATTAGTGGATGGTTCAGTCACCTGATCTGGCCCTAACTATAAGCGTTATCAAAAAAGAAAGTTTTAAGGCTATTCCTAAAAAATAGAGAAGCTGTCTGTGTACCAAATCCAAACTGGGAGCTGGTTTCACAAAAGAAGGGCCTGAAAGCTAAAGGCTCTGCCTCCCATTCTACTTTTAAATACCCAAGGAACCACAAGTAAACCTGCAGTCTAAGAAAGTGTTCTGTTGGGGTGATATGATACTATGAGGTCTTTCGTGTAAGATGGGGCTTGATTAACCAAGACTTGTATGAAAGAAGAAGGATTAATAAGGAGAAGGACATAATAAATGCATGAACTTGTTTTCCAGCATCACTCTGAGCCAGAATGTTTCTAATTTTAGAGATATTGCGCAGATGTCTTTGAGAAATTCCCGTTGATTAACTAATTGGCTGACCCGAGGCCAGCCAGAAACAACCTATCCCGGGGCATTAGGAAGGCCAAGAAGCAGTATGCCAGGAAGATAGCTCATCGCTTCAGTGACAGCAAGGACACACAAAGTCTGTGCCAGGGAATAGAGACCATCACAGACTACAAGCCAGCTCCACAGACCCGTGACAGCACAACCTCTATGCTGAATGAGCTGAACGACTTCTTTGCTCGGTTCAAGGCATGCAACAGCACACCTGCACAGAAATCCCCCCCCCAGTGACCAGGTGCTGATGCTGTCCCCAGACAGCGTAAGGCAATCATTCAGCAAGATCAATGTCCGAAAAGCTCCTGGTCCTGACAACGTACCCGGTCGTTTGCCGAGGGACAGTGCAGGGGAACTTGCAGCTGTCTTCACAGATATCTTTAATGTCTCGCTGAGTCAGGCCATTGTCCCCACCTGCTTCAAAACTACCACCATCATCCCTGTCCCAAAGAAGGCATCGCCCTCCTGCCTAAATGACTACCATCTGGTGGCACTCACCCCCATTCTAATGAAGTGCTTCGAATGTCTAGTCATGAAACAAATCAAATCCATCCTTCCTGCCTCCCTGGACCCTTTCCAGTATGCATATCGGCCTAATTGTTCGACCGACAATGCAATCTCCACTGCCCTCCACATGGCCCTCACACATCTAGACACCAAGGACTCTTGGACACCATCATCCGCCAACAGCTCATTCTTAAATTGGACAGTCTGGGGCTGAACAGCTTACTGTGTAACTGGCTGTTGGACTTCCTGACTGGGAGACCAAAGGCAGTACGGGTCAGCAGTAATACATCCAGCACCATCACACTGAATACTGGGGCCCCCCAAGGATGTGTGCTGAGCCCCCTTCTATTCACCCTGCTGACACACGACTGCACTACATCATACAGCTCCAACTCCTTCTTCAAGTTTGCGGACAATACGACTATGGTGCGTTCTCATCAGCAACAACAATGAGACAGAATACAGGAACAAGGTGAGCCGCCGGGCCCTGTGGTGTGGACACAACAATCTCTCTCTGAACGTGGAGAAGACAAAAGAGATTGTTGTGGACTTCAGGAAGATGCACACCCAGCATGCTCCTCTGACCATTAATGGCACTACTTTGGAGAGAGTGAGCAGCACCAAATTCCTGGGAGTGCACGTCTCAGAGGACTTGTCCTAGAGCAAGAACATAACATCACTGGCCAAAAAGGCTCACCAGTGCCTCTACTTTCTCCGCAAGCTGAGAAGAGCTGGAGCTCCAATCCCCATCATGTGCACCTTCTATAGGGGTATCATCGCGAGCGTCCTGACTAGCTGCATCACGGTATACCGCATCCTGCTGTAAGACCCTCCAGCGCATCGCGAGAGCAGCTGAGAAGATCATCGGCATTTCTTTTCCCTCACTACAAGACCTACACAATACCCACCTCACTCAGAAAGCCCTCTGCATGGCGGGCGATCCTACACATCCACTACACAGCTTCTTCAGCCTGCTGCCATTAGGGAGGAGACTGCAGAGTCTCCAGGCTCAAACCAGTAGACTGAGGGACAGCTCCGTTCATCAGGTAGTCAGGATGCTTAACTCTCTGCCTGCTCTACCCCCCCCCCTTACCACCTTAACCCACAAACTTTCACATTTTCATATAACAAAATTTCACACTGAACTCGTTGAGACTGGTTACTCACTCAGCTCAAGTTCATGTGCCCATTCAAATTGCACTGCTGTTTATAATTGCACTACTGTTTACAGTTTTACTACATTTACACTACCGTTATATTTACAGCACTGTTCATATTAGCATCAGCCTTAATACACTGCATATGTCACTTTACTTATATCATTATCAGGGTCTCCATACACATACTGTGCACATTCACTTTATAGCATACGTTGCTTTACTTAGATGTCAATGCCAGGACTTCTATACTTATGTATATATTTTTATACTTTATATATTTATACTGCTATATTTTTACAACTTAGGATAGTATCATATTTTTCTTATTTATTATGCTAATATTTATTGATGTTGATGCTGACTTTGACTTGACTTAATTAGTCTGTGTTATTTGGCTTCATGGCTAGATAAAGCTGGGTATCATCTGCATAGCAATGAAAATGTATGCTATGTCTTCTAATGATATTTCTAATGATGCATTTATTTGACATTCATCAGCAAATAATGTGTAAGTGTAAATCACGTGTTCAATTTTTAATGCAAATTATTTATTTTTTTTGCTTCTGCTAACCACCCAAAACAAAGTCAACTTGCACAGGTATACCACTTTATTAGGTACACCTGTTTAACTAACCTGTTAATGTAACCATCTAATCAGACAATCACATGTGGGCAACTCATTTAGAAATTTAGAAAGCATTTAGAAATGTAAACATGTTCAAGAACCTGTTGAAGTTCAGCCTGCATGATTGCTGGTATTTCATAAAATACTAATCTACTAGGATTTTATTACACAGCCATCTTTAGGGTTTACAGAGAATGTTCCAAAAAATAAACATGAAAATACCCACTGAGCAGCAGTTCTCTGGGTGAAAATACCAAGTAACCACTTGTTACAACAAAGTTATGCTGAAGGGCATTTCTGAATGTACAACATGCTGAACCATGACGCAGATGGACTACAACAACATAAGACCACACCAGCTTCCACTCCTCTCAGTTACGAATAGGAAACTGAGATATAATTCAAACTTTCTCAACAAAATTGGATAATTAGAAAACTGTTGCTTGGTCTTATGAGTCTCAATTTCTGCTGCAATACTTGAATAGTAGGGCCAGAGTTTGGCATAAATAACATGAAAGCATGTCTCCATCCTGTCTCATGTGGGCAGTTCAGGTTGTTGGTGGTGTAATGGTGTGGGAGATATTTTCTTGACACACTCTGGGCCCCGTAGTACCAACTAAGTATCATTTAAATGCCACAGCCTACCTATTGTTGCTGACTATGTCCATCCCTCTATGACCACAATATACCCATCTTCTGATGGCTGCTTCTAGCAGGATAATGCACCATGTCATAGACCTCAAATCACCTCAAACTGGTGTCTTGAAGATGATGGTGAGTTCACTGTACTCAAATGACCTCCGCAGTCACCACATCCAATAGAGCAATAGTCCAATAGAGCACCTTTGGGGTGTGGTGGAACAAGAGAATCCCATCATGGATATTCAGCTGACAAATCTGCACCAGCTATTTGATGCTTTCATGTCAATATGGTCCAAAATTTCAGAGGAATGTTTCCAGCACCTTGTTGACTCTATGCCATAAAGAATTAAGGCAGTTCTGAAGGAAAAAGGGGATAATTGACTGGTGAGTGTATAATCAACATTCAAGTAGAGTGCTTTTTATGTCATACCAGTATGAAGTGTTTGCACTTTATTCTGAGTGTATGGATGTGAAATTGCCTTTTAATTGTTCATATCAAATAATTATGAAATTACAAAGGTTTTTCTGATTATGGCAGTTTTTAAATTTGTTATAACAGAACAATTAATAATAGGGAGTAACTGTAATATAACAGGGAGTGGTTTAATGTGGCAGATATTCCTCGCTCCTATCAGAGTCTGTAAATATTAAGAAAATGAATGAGATAAAGTTATAATGTTTCAATGGTTATGTTTCAAAGAGGAATTTATATGGTACATTTAACTAATTTGTATGTGAGTTTGGCCCAGTTGCATGTACTCTATACTGAATGTGTTTATGGGTTTGTGTGCACATGTGTATTTGCATGTATTAAAGCTAAACATTCATGACATAGATATGGATTATTGATTAGAGTTCTTTATGTGCTGCAAGACAGCAAAGCACCTATATCATAACCACACACTCCAATAAAGGAATTATAGCTTTTCGTGGTGTTAATGTAAGTCTGTTGTGAATATGTCTGTATGTGTTGTCATGATGCATATTTCTCCATGTGCATGTACCTGTGTGTGTATGTGGGTAAATCAGCATCAGTGTGCTTATATTTACTGCTGAAGCCTCCTAGGGTCTAACCTCACCACCTGCTGCCTTGATAAATTACCTATTGTAAATGAGATGCCTCTATAGTTTATATACCATATTCCCTGGTGCATTTACAGCCTCTTCAAATGCTCTGACCTGGCCTAGTACCCCTGCATAATTAAAGATGTTGTGAACATATGGAATAATTTGTACTGGCTACTTGAAGATTCTGATGAATAAAACAAGGAAAATTAGTAGCACAAAATTTTTTTAAAACGTGGTTCCACAGAATGTTAATATGCATGCTATGTTCTTTAATAATGTGTGGCTTTCAGTGCTGGTGCTGCAGTATAGACCACCAGGGCTGGACAGACATACAGACTCAGGTTTATATCCAACTGTCGCTGCACAAGATTTACAGTCTACAGCCATGCTACCAGCTCAGGGAGATTGTACCTATGCAGTGTACTTGGCACTGTCATGAACTAAATGCCTAAATCAAGCAAGTTAATGTTAATATTAGTGTGGCTAAACACAAGTAGAGCTGAAGCTGACAGAGCTGTCACTTTTGCTGTTATTTGGTCTATAATTAATGCACTGGATACAAATGATGGCTTCAGCAAAGGACTTAAGAGGTCAAATATCAGCCTGTAGGAAACAATAATGGCCATCCATAAAGAGTTTCATCATATCCAAAAATGTCAACCACATGCTGGTGTTGCAAGTGCCCCTTCCTGCTCTGTTATGTGGATTCTGACATCCAATTCATTGGCCTCTCATATTTTTTTATTAAAATATCTTCTAATTATCTTGATAGTGACCTCCATTTTAATCTAGTCTCACATTATTAAATGTGGTGTGTCCTAGGTCAGGGGAGGCATTGCTGGGTTTTTTCTTTTCTTTTCATGTCACTTCTAGTTTTTGTCAGGCTTGCTGGCATTAACAGGCAGAGGCAGAGTTAGATCAGGTGACCATTTAACTTATGAAGTTGATTTTTTTCTTTAGAATATGGTCATACTGCAATACGTCTGGCTGCCATTTGCACCAATCACAATATGACCCTGACCATTATCAAATGCAATATAGCTAAGCTGTTTGCATTGATGTTCCTTATAATGTACCCTTTTCATTAACATGTAATTTCTGAAATGCAGCAATCTCCAGAGCTGAAAAATAAGGCAAATAAAGCTGCAGTGAAAGTGAAGTTCCTGAAATTGCCAATTACGGCTTGCTATAAATGACTTAATCCCTGTACACTATGTTAAAATGCCCAACTTTACAACAAAAATAAATATATTTACAGCATGGTATTAAAAAAGGTTATTGTCTCTGTAGTTACACTCTGTAGAGTGTGCCCTCTCTACTACTGATGATGTTTGTGGTGTCCATCTGCACCTCTCCTCTTTGCCTGGTCACACTCTGGTCTCAGCAACTGTTAACAACAGCATTAAAAATTATGTCCTCAGCCTCCACACTCTTTTTGTAGCAAACTGTTACATCAAAGAGTTTGCCAAGTGCTGTTATTGGTTTGTAATAGGGTTTGTTTCTATGTGTGTGTGTGTGTGTGAGTGTGAGTGTGAGTGTCTCCATGTGTGCAAATAGACAAATTCAGTTTTATTGTATGCAGCACTGAAGCAGAAAGTGTGAAGTGCCTTTTTCTTTTATACTATTTTCTCATCTACTGTTTCTTGGAAGATGCATCTGTTCCATTAGTTACTTTGCCCTTGGTGCAATCCTAAGTACTGTACATTTCTTTCAGTTATTGTCACCTTACTTTTTACATGTGTATGGCTGAATAAATATCACACTTAAAATTCATGTGGAGACTGAATCAGTGGCTGGGGTAGGACCTCCCCTTTTACCTTTCTGTTGTGTTTCCTCATGCCTAGACAGGAGTGCAACAGAGTCTGAACTTTGACTGACAGATGTGTGAATGCAGGCAGCTGAAGCTGATGGCTGTCTGCTAAGCTTCACGTCTTCTAATTTCAGTCACTGAACTTGCGGTTGAACATTTGTGGCGTTAGTACCTTTGGAGCATTTATTGGAGTTATTTGATAATTATTTGAGATATTAAATCACGCTGAGTTTCTGTCATTGCCATTCTTAACTCTAAACCGCTATCAGGGCTAAAAAAGCAAAACAAAACAAACAAACCCAAAAACAATGCAGTAACTATATTCATCTTCATAGCAATACGAGATTTCAAAGGGTTTGCTGTGCCTCTCTGTAGCAGCGGTGTACTGATGGATGCCTCATCCCTGTTTGAGAGCTGTCATATTAATTCTTCATGGGAGTTGTGCACACAGAAAATTGATGGTCACCTGGCTAAAGCATTTAGATAGCATTTTAGATAAAGTACTCATTAAAGTAAATTATGTTCCATTCAGATTTTCCCACAGGACACAAAGGCTGAGTTGCTGTCTCCACACTTTACAATAAATTAGGTTATCCTACACTGAATGAAACTTTAATGATTCCTGTGGGGATATTAGGTCACAGCAGCAGATAAAAGGATATAGATAATAACAGGACAAATTGACATGACTGAGGATAATGCGACAGCCAAAGGTGAAAATAATGCAGCAAGTGAATGAAAAACACAGCATCTGACCATGTTTTTAAAATAAAATGGTCCTGAGAGTGCATCACTGAATGTGGGCTTTTAACAAATATGATATTACATTTCCACAAAAAGATTTTTTTTAAAAACACTATACTTCTGTCTGTCTCGCTTTTCCTTTACACGACTTCACTTGTCCACATCTCTCTCTCCCCTGTGCATGGAAACCAATAAAATCTGACCCATTCATCTTCATTACATCACAAACGCCATTTCCCCAGCACTTAGTTTACTCATCAGTCTCTCTTATTTTATTCTTTCTCATATTACAGGAGGCCAACATACAATCTGCACCTGAAATTTCAGCTTTATATAAGGAAAATAGAAATTTTGTTTGTGTGTCCACGCATGCGTGTGGTCCTGTCTGATTTCATCAGGGGAATAAACACAATCTGTAAAACCATCTCAACACTTACTGCAGTGGTTTGGAGGAAGGGAGAAAGGGGCTGCCTGTTCAAAATTAAAGTGGAGAAGGAAAAAAATAAAGAAGTGAGCAAATGGAGCCGGGTGTTTATTTATTTCACATGGAGGAGATAGAGTTACAGAGGCTGGACTTTATGTGTGCTACTATAAAGGAAAAGAAAGTAAGCACAGAGGAAACAGAAAACAGTCATGAAAACACACAGAAATGACATGGAAATTGATGTTGGGAGGGAATAAATTATAGATATATTTGTAAACCTGAACGCTTAACACCCACAGTGAGGCAAAGGGGTCAACAGTTCAAGTGTCCTTAATGTATATGAGGACAAGACAATATTGGAAACAGATTTTAATGCAGTCCAAATACTTCATCAAAGCATATTTTATGGCAGAGCTGTTGCACTGGAGCATAGACTATTACACTAGGTGTTCCTAATAAGGTGGTCAGTGAGTGCATGAATAATAGAGAGACACAGACAGACAGAGGGAGAAGAGAGGCAGAAAAGGAGATCTGTTTGGCCATGTAAGCATGTATAATAATATGTTACACAATCAAATCAGAAACACAAAAACACTGTCAAGGCTGCATATTACATACCAAAATAAACGAAAATGACAATCAGCTGAAGCAGAAATGAAGGGAAAATGGGAGAAATGTAGGTTTATTTTATACATTCATTATGCATAAAAATTCATAAGATGAAGACTGTTAGCTGTACTTACTCTATCAAGCTGTCTCTTCTCTTGCCACCCAGCAGGGTTGTGCCATATCATACTGTCCATGATAATACCAGCATAAAGTCGTACATGATGCCATGCATTTATGATCCCTAGTGCCCGCACGAAAACAGCTCAAGCCAAAACATGTCTGACAGCGTGTCAGTTTACAATACTTTGCAATATATGCAAAAAAGCAAAAAAAAAAAAAAAGCCAAAAAACTGTTCCAGCTAAAGGTAGAAACTGTCATGTAGGGCTGTGTGGCAGGCAGGATGAGGACCCCAGTGCAGGACACTTGACTCGGGAGTAACACAAAAAACCTCAGCTTTACTGCTGGAAAAAACACAACAGAACTGGGCAAGGCCAGCAGAACAAACATGGGTTCACACGGAAACACAGCGACAAAGACTATGACGACTACAAGGACGCAACAACAAGCAGGGGAAAACACAGGACCTAAATACACAAGGGCTGATGAGGGAAGCAGACACATCAGGGAAACACAGGTGAGCATCATCACACTAACGACACATCAACTAAAAACGCTGGGTCAGAGGACCCAGGATCATGACAGAAACAACAAACTTGTTTTACTCGTCAAGTACAACCAAGTTATAAAAGTTATGAAGGCATGTGAGGAGGATGGTAGTAGCAGGTGATGTGCGACCTAGCATCACTGAAGCACTCACTAGTTATACTCCATGTGACAAAAAGAGCAAACAGTGGATAGAAATTACTGATCCGACTGCATGGTGGAAAAGCAGGATTTTGAGCAACTGGTTAAAAAGCTCGACCCAAGCTCCAACAGTCCAGGTAGAAAATACCTTTCAGTTTCACTTTTTTCATATGACAATATTGCTAGGGCTCATTAAGTGTTACAAGGTTAGGTTATTGTCAAACTAAAGTGTTAGGTGGTTATATTATAATTTTACTTAAAATCCCCAGGAAAAAAATTATCTAGGCTACTTTTTGCTTACATCATTTGACTTAAGCTCTTTCACTATTTTCAGTTCAGCTGTTTGTATGTTATAACTTCGCTCTTCTCTGCGACTGGCTGACAAACCAACAACAGCACAAAATGACTCTCACAACAATGGAGATAGCGGATACTTGTTTATTGATGCACTGACAAAAGTGACATGAGAGAGAGACTGATCAGGCCTTTGCAGATGTGTTAGTTGGGCCAATCAAAGCCACAGTCAACTTCAAGCTTGACACTGGGGCCTCAGCAAATGTCATCCCCACTGATATTTTCAAAAGACTGGGGATGCAGAACATGCCACAGCCTTCAACCCGCCCTCTCCACGGTTATGGAGGTGAGCAGAAACCTGTCAGAGGCATGTGCAACATTAAATGCCAGTGTAGAGACATTCACCTAACACTGAAAGTCCACATGCTCCACCAGTGTTAGGACTGCAGGCATGTCTAAACTTTGGACTCATTAAGTTTATACTGTCTCTATGGCTCATCTGAGATGTCTGTTATGGATGAATTTGTGGATGTATTCACAGGAATAGGACTATTTCATGGTGAGTGTACTATTCATATTGACCCCAATACAGCACATGTAGTTCACCCACCAAGATGCATTCCTCTGGGTCTGCCAGATCACCTGAAAGAAAAGCTACAGAAAAGCAAGGTACCATAGTTATGGTCACAGAACCAACTGAATGGGTCAATTCAATGGTCACAGTTGAAACACAGGAAAGCTGCGGGTGTGTCTTGAACGCAAAGACTTGAATAAAGTAATCAAGAGCCCACACTACCCCTTACCTACCCTTGATGACATCACAACCAGATTGATGGGAGCTTGGTTTTCAGCGTCATGGATGCCAGATCAGGCTACTGTGCCATAAAGCTCACAGAGAGCGCCTCAAAGTTGACAACATTTAACACTGTGTTACAACGATACAGATTCCTCCACCTACATTTTGGGTTGATATCTGCCCAAGATTTCACCGTAAAGTTGATGAAACCTACATGTATGAGGGTCTACAGGATGCCACAACAATAGTTGATGATATCCTCAATTCAATATACAAAAATATACAATAAAACACCAGGCAAAACAAGAAACTCATAGAATAGTTAAATAATTAAAATCTCAAAGTCCAAAAAACTCTAAATTAAACCATTAGGAACAGCAAGCAACAAAAGCAACACGGGAGCACAAACGTCCAATAAAGAGACAGCTCTGGGGGAGAGTCTAGTCATGGAGTCATGGAGGCAAAGCAACTCAGAAGGGCCACCTAGGTTTCCAGCACTTGGAGACAAAGCAGTTCAGGAGGTTGACCAGGAGACCAGCAGCAGAAGCAAAGGAAATAGGGGTCAGCCAGGTGGCCAGCAGTGGAGATGGAGAAACTCTGGGGGCCGGTCAAGTGGCCAGGAGCAGAGACCCTTTGAAAGCTTGGTTGGGGACCAACGATGGTGACAGATGGCATGGCTGGCGGCCAACATCAGGGGAGGCAACGGGACACCTCTGGTGGAATGGCTGAAAGCTGACGTCAGCAAAGGAATCTCTTTGGGGGCCAGTGTCAGCGGAGGCAATGGAAATCCTCAGGCGGTCTGAAGCGGAGACCCTCTGGGGTCACAGGAGATAGGTCCACTCCAGAGGCTGGCAGTGAAAGAGTTTCTCTGGGGCCAGGTGTTGGCAGAGGTGATGGGACACCTCTGATACAAACAGAGGTCAGACCCTTGGACTCGGGTCAGGACTCTCAGCCAGAGCAGGATCCACTAACTTGGGTACAGAACTCTCAAGCTCAGGCATATCAGTTCTGCCCATTTAAGACAGTGGTGATGGGGACTCTTGCAGCACTTGGGATACTGCAGTAGCTTTGGCTTGGGACAATCAGGACAGTACAGCAGCTCAGGCTCCTTGATGCGCAGTTTGCTTAGGATGCACAGGTTACTTGGGATGTGCAGGCTGCTCAGCTGGCTCTGGCAGCTCAGGTTGCACTAGCTGGAGCTGTGCAGGAGATCTCACATCCATCACCACTGAGGGCAGACCTGGGGTTGTGCAGGGCTAACAGCCAACCCCTCAGATGACTAGGGCTGCTGCAACCCCTGCTCAGGATACTCAGGATATGTTGGGAGTGCGCAGAGCACGCAGCCTCTTCATACCCTTGTTCATGGGCACAACCCACATACTCAACTCTGCTGCTCAAAACCATAAATGCATTTTCTTTGCAAATGGGGCACCATTTAAGAGGAAATAAAGAGTCTTCCCAACAAATTAAGAGTTATTGCCAAGAAGCATTGTTACAAAGCATTGTCTCTGTTTTTACAGGATGGAACACATAAGATCCTGACTCAGACTGGGCAGACTGGGAAACACAAAGTTAAAAGTCAGATTGAGCCTGCAACCCAAAACACGGTCTCTGACTGGGAACACTGAGCAGTACAATAAGTTTCAAGAGATGCTGACTGGGAAACATTGCAAACACCAATAAAACACCAGGCAAACCAAGAAACTCAGAATAATTAAAAACCAAACTCTCAAAGTCCAAAAACTCTAAATGCTGGGTAACAAACCCAGGACCATGACACTTATCAAGTAGGTCAAACCTTTAGGTCAGGGGTTCTCAAATCCAGGCCTCGAGGGCCGGTGTCCTGCATCTTTTAGATGTGTCTCTGTTTCAACACACCTGAGTCAAATATACAGTAGAAGTCATTAGCAGGACTGTGGAGAACTTGACTGCATACTGAGAAGGTAATTCAGCCATTTGATTCAGGTGTGTTGGATCAGGGACCCATCTAAAGGCTGCAGGACACCGGCCCTCGAGGCCTGGATTTGAGGACCCCTGCTTTAGGTCAAATGCTTCTCTGATGTATAGGCCACCACTGCTTCCTAATTCATTAAAATATAAATTATTATTATAGTCTGGCAGCTTTTTAAAAATAATATATAAACAATATGCTTGCAAGTGTTTTCTTATTTCACATCCTGTTTCTCTCAGATAAACAAAAACAATCTGCACAAAAATTGGCTCAACAGATTCATGGTAAATTAGAAAGGCAATCTAACCATTGTTGGAATAATACACACACACACAGACACACACATTGTATAAACCTCTTTTCAATTAGCTGCTTGAAGGACAGAGTGAGGGCAAAGAGGTAATGTTGGATTAGTGTTTTCATGCCAGAGAATGGAGTGAGACGCACAGATTCCTTCAATCATAGCACTGCCATAACAAGCCCCAAAAAGCAAAGTAAACCTTTGATATAGACATGATTTTATTGACAGCTTTGATCTATGTGTGAACTAATTACAGGATCGTGTGTCACTGAACTCTGCAATTAATTTTGAGTCATGGACATTTACGCTCACCCGCATCCTGAGCAGCTAATAAAACAAAGTAATCGAGTATTCTGGAAATTATTCCATTGATTAATCGAGTAATTGGATAAGAAATACTTTTGTCTTATTAACAGTTCATCTGCATATTTTGACTTCCGTAGCCTAATCGCAGATATTTCACTGTGTGAAACAAACAGAGGTGATGGAGCAGCTACAAAGTTCTTTTCTTCATGTTGACACTTGATGATCAGGTGGTGGATGGAGGACCTCCAGGTGTTTCCCAAACAAGGTTTTAATGTTTGTTACAGGAAAAAGCACTCCTGCTTTGGACACTAGAAAAACATTCCTTTCACTCCACCTGAGCTCATTGTCTCGATAATTGCAGACAGTTTTTGTTGAAAAACTGGGGGCTGAAGGAGCTTAATCTTTACAGAACAATCGCTACTGCTAATAGCGGCGCCCGCTAGCAAACTGCAAACACAACACACACACACACACACACACACACACACACACACACACACACACACACACACAAGAGGAGTGAGCAGTGAAGGCATGGAAAAAACGTGTCATCGATGATCCAGTCGGTGTTAAAGGGATCTGATAACGTCTCTGATTGTAGTAAGCGACACTCATAGGAAGCATTTCATCATTTTGACCTACAAAAAAACCCCAATTTTTTATATGAGTGCACACAGCGCCTGAAAGTTCATAACCAATGTTGTGATATCAATTATCTCCAACCTGGGTTTTAGGTTTTGTTGTCACAACTAACGCAAAGAAAGCCTGGCTGTGCTGAACTTCATTTAAAGTATATGGTGACTTATGACATAGTCAGTACAGCTGAAAAGCTGTAGTCAGTCTACATGCATAGAATAAGGCTACAGTCTACAAGGTTGAAACTGGCTAAATAAAAAATGTGTTACTCAAGAATATAGGATTATCTAATGTCATGTGAAAATGTCTGTTGCTGTTTAGTTGAGAAATATTGCTTCTTTTGACTGAGTGAGTGTTTCCTTTTGTTCTGGACTTCCTGTGGGACTGAAAAAAAATCCTAATAAATATAAAATCTGGAGGCACTCACCTCTTAGAGTGCTGACCCAGCAGGAATTTAATGTCAGCCACAGTGGGCAGACAGGTGGCTTCTTTCTCTGTCTAACTACTGCATCCTTCCTATTTCAGTTCATCTTTTGTTGTGCCACCTCTGACTGGAGACTTTACTGGAGATTTGAATTATTAAAATTAATTAAACCAATCATTCATTTTAATGTGTTGCTGTGTGCTTCTGAAGAATGAGACACATGATTCTCATAAATCCCACTGATTTCTGCTGCAGCATTTCAGCACAAATGCTTTACATTCCCTGCTGTCAATTCACGTGTTTGTTGTCTCTCTCACTTTGCTGAAGAGCGCGAGCATGCTGGAGGAGAATTCTCATTTGGCCTGCATTCAATCATCTCCTATTGTAAGACCCTATGAAAGCTCCACTGATGCTAAAACATCAAGCTATCACGCTGTTCTGTGCTGCAAGTGGGAAAGCAGATCAAATTCTCAGGCAAAGAGGAAATGCACTGTAGAGTACATCTCAGCAATCTCCCTGCACACCCTGATGTCCCAGAATTAACACTGTCACAACATACCAATGTTAAAATGTCACATTCAACCACTTATAATCTCTTGTCTCCTGTTTTATACCTTCTCTTCATCATTCTCCTCTTTTAAAGCTAGCCTCTCTTCATTTCTTCATCTTGATTTCCAATTTTCATTTTTTGATTATCTCTCCACTCTACACCTCCCCCTTCACGTTCTCTAGCAGGCGTTATTCTAAATGAGGGTGATTTATTATCGTGTTTCCTCCAAGGTTTTAAATGGGTCACACACTGGCTAAAGATGTTAGAAGTTATGCTTACG
>JAMQGT020001815.1:0-19760 GCA_024447675.2 Pterophyllum scalare
TTTCATTCAGATCTAGGATGTGTTATTTGAGTGTTCCCTTTATTTTTTTGAGCAGTGTATGTGCAACCACTGAGCAGTAGTACAGTACTAAGTACTGATCTGCTGCTGGAACTGCAGCTGCTAGAATGCAGAACACAGCAATGATACCAGTTTAATCAATAAAATTACTTTGATCACTTTGATCTGCTGACAAACTGAAGTGATTTCCACGTCTCCTTCATCAGGCTGTGAGACAGGAAGCTTTAATGTTTAAATGAATCCAGTCTAAAGTTTCAGAGCTCTGACGTGCAGCCGTCACCTTAGAAATAAACAGCAGCACTAAGAAGTAAAATAATGAGCTCAAACTAAAATGTAGGTTTTGTCGAGGCAGCTAATGGGAAGAAAGCCCGACGGTGCTGGAGTTCCTTCGTAGTACCTCTCAGATTGTTACAGCGCCACAGCGGTAACGTGTTCAGGCTCCGGTTTTCAAATGAAAACATCTCAGTTGCTCTGTCCCCCGTCTTAGATTCTAGGTGCCTCTACCAGCGTTCCCATCAATTAACATGGGTTAACATTCACCTTCTGAAAGGAAACCTGCTCGTCTCACACTCTCATCTGCTGCAATCCAACTTACAATCAACTCACAAACATATTCTGTTAACACGAGCATCATGTATTCCCACATCTAACGGTCTTCTTGATCTGTCAGCTTCAAGAGCAGGGAGACATTTTTTTTCCTTTTTTTTTTTTTTCCCTTTTGTCAAGTGTGGGATATAATCACAGTATGGTGATTTCACCATTATTTTATAGCACTTTTGACATGAAGGATGTTTACCTGTGACTCATTTAAATATGCAGAGGTGTACATATTTGGACAGCACAGAAAGGACTAACCAAGGAGTGAAATCTAACACACACCCAACTCAAACCCTTTAAGTGATCATGAACAGTATCTGAAATATAAATAATATGAAAATGCAGCATGCTTCCAGCCACGCAGCAGGTGACTAATCAGGAAGGAGATCACCTAGATTAGTGAATAACAATTAATGATCAAATTACATGCTGCCTATTCTGTTATGGAGCTCTCTAAGACTCTGCATTATCACAGAAGAAGGAAGAACGTCGTGGTGTTGGCAGCATCTGACTAATCACAATTATGGATAAAACTAGCGGCAGCAGAGCAGCTGATTTTATAGATGAACAAAACTATAATATCAGAAAAATATGAAGCGGTTCTAACACAGAGAATTTTGTGTATTGTGCTTCCAAGGAGCCAGACTTTCTTGTAATGCTTTAACGTGCTCTTGAGCAACAGTTCTCCAGCTTTCTTTGGACATTGGCTGCTTTTTCACTCATTTTCAGTCCAGTCTTAGTACCTGACCATTTCCAGAGAGGTTTATTTGTTTGTTGAGCCACTTAACACTGACCTATGAATCATTAACACACAACAGCAAAGAACCCCTTAAAACGGCATCTTTCTGCATCTTTGTGTTCACAGCCCAGTTTACTCCCAGTTCATCAGCTGCATCTGCAAAAATGTCAAAGATAAAATAGACTGACAGGCATAAAATTGTATTTTTTCAACAACAAGGTGAACTCCAGAAAACTGTTGGCATATCTCAGCATGGTGTGAGTGTGTCCTTCAAAAAAATAAAATAAAATAAATAATAATATATCATTATTATTATTATTATTATTATTACTGAAGACCAGATTATATTATTATGTCCTGTTAAGTAAAACCTTAGAATTGAAAGAGGATGTTCTTTCTTTTTACCTTGACTGTATTTATCACAGGAAACTGAAGACAAAAAAAAAAACAAAAAGAAAAAGAAGGAAATTAAATACAGGATAGTTGGCCACTTTCGAAAGAGGTCTGTTATCTCTGTGGGTCGCCACAGTGGGTAGCTCCACATGTTTTGCAGACACCGGATGCCCTTCCTGATGCAACCCCAAAGGGGTCTGTGTCTCCTACTGGGATCAAACCAGGGATCTTTCAATTGTTATGTGAAAGTGTAAACTACAGTATGGAGCCACTCAAATGTATTTTTTAAATAGATAAATGCATTTGCTTTCTTCATTGTATATTTGATTGATGTTCCATGATTTGTAAGAGAGCATCTCTAACATAGGCTAAGTTTGCAAAAATAGCTAAGGTACAAAAATGAAACTTATTTATAAATTTGCTTGGTTAAATTATTTACACATGGTAAAACTTCCATACATCTCCTAATTTTGTTTGATTAATTGAGACTTGTTTATTCTGTTTATTTTATGTATGATTTCCAAAATAATACAACTACTGTGTGGATAATTCGGTCTGCCTTCTTACAAGGCGAAATAATAATGATGCAAAAAAAATATTTAAATTGAATCTGCGTGCTGTTTATTATTGTTTACGACCCATAATCCTTTGTGCAACGAGAACGCCGTACCCTGGGTCACGTGGTGCTGTCACTGAGGCGGAAATGAAAGTTCACTAGCGATAGCGGCGGAGCACAGCTGAAAAAGGTACGTCCAGGATCACAAATAAACCTGAACTGTTATCGTGTCAATACATGTACGCTGTTCTGGAGAGAACCGTGAGGCTGTGGGTGAGGCTTTGCTTGTTGTCAGCTGATTAGACCGGATTTTATCCACATGTCCTTTAATAAAATCTCCCCAAGAAGCTCGCTGGCTAGCTGTTAGCTTTTGTTAGTCAAACGGCGGGATTTAGGTGCGCCAGAGCGGAAGTTTGTTGGCTTTCCTTTCGAAATAAATGCGAGTAAAACGCCAACATTGTCGTTGGCGTTATGCTCGCATTTATTTCGAAAATTTGTATGGCTTTAAACAATTTGGAGATCTTTGCTGGCTGTTTTTCTTGAGTTAAATTCGCCTGAGTTGTCCACCAAACGACTGAAACCTGCTAATTCTATAAGATGGCGCTATCCCTCGTAAACAGAAAATTGGGATTTTACTGTTTGTATTTTCCAATAGTTTTAGGACAAAACACTGGGATTTCGACATTTACATCCTGCTGATAAAAGTATCCAACTTCTTCTTTGTGTGTCTGCTACTCTCAACGCATTGAGAAGACTTAAAAAAAAAAAACGGAAATTTTATTTTGAAAAGCTGACCAGAAGCGTAAACGTTTTGTTTGGCTCTCGTTGACGGTGATACACAGAAATACCTTGATCACCTTCCGCATTTGTATCGGCTGCGCAGCAGCCAGGGGTATTTGATACGGGGCGATAAAAGAGTTTGACCGGGCCAGTCAAACCTTTGTTAGCGCTTATGAAGCTGAGCCGGCTGCCAGTCAGCCCGCAGGGGCGAAGAGACGCTGCGCAGCCTCCAGCGTCTTTCACAAGGTTGACGGAGGATGCTGTGCTTTTTGTTTTGATAGCTCTCTTCTGTCTGTCCGCAGCCTTGAGACAGACTTCAGGTGGATGTTTAGGCTATCCAACACACGCTGTGTCCGTCTCACTCGGATCGGGTCACCTCTGGCTGGGTTTCGGGTGGGATGCCTGAAGCAGTCACCTTCAAAATGAGGATTCCCCCCTAAAGCAGTGTTAGGGTTAGGCTGTTTTTCAGTATCAGCATACTTTCAGACCAGAGTTCAGCTGTGCTCTGTACTGACTTTGCGGTGCTTGTAATTCAGCAGGGTACACCTTTGCTCAAGGTGATGTTTCTGGGGTTTGATGAAAGTCATGGCTTTTCCCTTAATATGTGACAGGGAGACAGATTGCTCCGGTAATGGAAATTCGTTAAGCTACTCAGTGCACCTTTAATCGGCTTTATATAAGGTGTGCTCTGATATTATGATAAGTAGCTAACAGCTTATAGATCACATCTCTTTAGAGTATAAAATAGTTAAAACTAGCTCCACCTTGGGCTGGGCGATGTCGCCTCTTTCATTTATCAGTGTTGTCATCGTCCCCTGCAACATATATCTGCATTAAAACAGTTTAGGGTTATTAGTGGACCAAGGTTTTAAATTACAGCATCACTGAATTGTGCAAACACACGGCTGTTAAATGATGATATTGTATGAGGACGCCTACTGTATCCTGGTTCTATAGAGCCAAATTCCTAGTGAATGTGCTCTGATTCATGTGTGCTGCTGGAAGTGTGATCAGGTATGAGCTCTTGCATTAACCAGCATGATTCGGGCTGTTTCAGTATATATTAAATTTACATGAGTGAGCCTTTTATATGGTTGCGTTGCCTCATGGCTTCTGCCGGATTACAGTGTTTCCCACAGATCTCTGTTTGTGGCATATGTGTGTGTATGTGCACGTGCTTGTGAAAGGCACTTTCCCCATTTCAGAATTTCTCCAGTATCTTGTGACAATTAAATAACTGAATGATAGGATCGACTGGCTCAAGTGAGATCCACCTCCACTGTCTGGGACTGCAGCCGGAGACGGTAATCCCTGTTGTGCTCTGCAGCCTCGGGGAGCTTGGTGTAGTACCACGTGAATGAACCAGTTCTCCAAAGCGAGGAAAAACACCCATTACCATCATTGTCTCACCTGGTAGTCTCAGTCATTTTCTTAAAACCAAAAAGCAGACGCCGCTCTCTTGGTCACAACTTATTCTGCTGCGTCTCTGGCTTCTTCATCCTGTGTCGCTCCGTGCTGCTTGTGAGTCTCTCCAGACTGTTGTGCTACCTGGTTAGCTAGCATAGCTCAGTATTCCCCTCCATTGGTGGAAATTTTATAAATGTGCAGTTGTAGGCGTTGTAATTTTGTGCCATGATATTTGTCCTGTTTGGATTGTAAATTGTTGTCTTATATGATTAGCCCACCTGAGCACCTGAGAGCAGTTCTGGTTTAATGTCTGCTGCTATGAAAGGTGCTTTGTTTTTATTTTTTTTGAGAAAGTCACTTATCACTCCCCTGGAATGAGTGCTGAAGGACCGGAGGTGCAGTATGGTGACAGTTTTATGTTTCTGTGTCCATAAGAGGGAGAACGCCTGAAAAGCAGAACCCAAAATGAAGTGTTCTGCGTGCAAGATTTAGTCACTCAGTAGATTTCCATGTAAAACAATACAGTGAGTACATTCAGTCTGTTCACGCCTTGCTCCAAATTTACCAGCTAATTCAGTGCAATGCCGTCTCCACATTTCTAATCTTTTTAGGAAATCCAGTAAATCCTCCTGGACAGAGGATTGGTATCTCCCACCATGCATCTGTTTGGGACGCAGCGACAGTATATTGTAATATTTTGTGTGTCTGTAATTTTGTTACAGAGCTGTGATGTCATGGCAGCTGCCAGCGTGAGCAGACCTGGCAGTGCCCAGACCGCTGAGAAGTCTCAGTTGACCTTGAAAGGTAATGATTTTTTTTCTCTGTGTTACCTTAGTGCTCAAACAGACAAAATGACAACACCGCACAACAGAGGAAATGTGGTGCAAATATGTTTTATTTCTCTGTCTGGCTGCATGTAAGGCAGTTTGTTGTCACCCATACACATCTTTCATAACATGAATATGTCCTCTGTGTAAACCATGATCGTGCAACTTTGGAGAGGTCAGTTTTGTGTCATGTAATCATTGTTGCGGAAACAGATATTTATTTATTTTTTTTAGCTTGGTGAGAGAAGGAGTGCCAGTTGGTACGGGTATAAAAGTTGATTGAGTTATAAACTGAGATAAGGAAGGTAATAAGTCTGTAATAAAAAATGTGGCAAAATCCTACGTTTGATTTTCTTCCTAACAAAGCTCAGTACAGAGAAGATGATCCAACTGCACGGTGCCAAAGTGAAGTCCAAAAATCCACAACTTGATGTCAGTCCAGGGTTCAGCACAGTATAAACACAACAAGGAAAAATGTAAACACAGAGAAACACTCTAAGCAAAAACTAAGTGGAAAAACTTACACCAAGACCTCACCTGGAAAGCCTGAGAAATGTCCAGAAGTGTCGACTGCCAAGAGTACAAAGGTGAGGTGGCAAGAAACAAAGGGGAACTTTATATATAGATGAGCAGCTGGCTGTTTGAGAACAGGTGGGAAGGAGAACAAAGGGGTGGAAGTGGAAATAACTAAAGATGAAGACAAACAGTTGTTACAAAATATAACAGGAAACGAGGGACGCAAGCCACACGCCCCCGGCTTCTCTCTGATTTTTGTTTGTTTGACTGTTGGACGTTTGTTATAATAGATTTTTGCAAAAATGTAACAACCAGGATCCACAAAGTTCGCAGCTCAGCTAGCTCACAGCTCGGCTCGTTGGATGAAATTCCATTGCACTGCCGTGATCGCCGTCAATGGATTTAAAAAATGGTTTATAATTTCAGTCCATCCAGATATTCATGCAGTCTAACACCTCTCAGTTCATAGCTGAACACCTACATCACAGCTGTAAATGCCACATCTCCTGATGAATGTTTTTTTTGCAGATCACACACTTATAGTCGTGATGTGTACTTGGAGCATACAAGGAAAACGTAGCTATGGTTCAGTGCTCCTCTGGTAACCCTGGTGTGTTACCATTATTTTCTGCATATTTTTTTTAGACTTGATTCTTTGGTATTTTTTTGTTGTCACTCTTTTTTTTTTTGTTAGTTTTTTTTGCCTAGCGTCAACCCAAGAGAAAAAGATGAAACACAGCGGAGTGAGGACCTGACACTGGCTTAGAGGACAGAGAGAGTCTGCTGGTTGTAGTTCATGTTGAGCTTTTTTTCTTTTTTTTTGCAGAAGTCAAGACAAAGCAACAAGACTGGGAAAAAAAGACTGCTCTGATAGAGTTTTATAATCTCATAGAAAAGAGGGCTCTGCAGCTTTAGTAAAGTTCTCTGGGTTTTATTATCAGTTGACTGGTGAGGCCTGTTCCTTCATTATTCTGTGACAAATTAGACAGCTAAAAGATCTGCAGTTGATTGGTAGCTGTTCACTGGGACTCTCGATATGAAGTTTAAAGAGATGTTGATGCAAGTGAAGAAAATCCTGAATAAACACAGAGGAGAGATGGCAAAAGCTTTAAGTGGTCAAATAAACGAGTGAATGAACTGACTGGGTCAGCAACACCAGAGGGCCTGAAAGACCACAGAGGACGACTGGCGCGCACACAGAAGCAGCTCATGGCCCAAAGTATACCATATCATCTGTTAAACATGGTGGAGGCAACGGGCACGTTCGGCTGCCAGTGAAACCGAGTCACTGCTGTTGATCGATGAAGTGTACAGGGCTATGCTCTCTGCTCAGATTTACACAAATGCCGCAGAGCTGATTGGACAGGGCTTCGCAGTGCAGATGGAAACGACCCAGAGCAACCCAGACACAGCATTTGGTGATGTCCATGGGTTCTACACTTTTTCATCCAAGCATTCAAAGCGGTGCTTATGTAGGCTTCAGGCTCTGTCCAGCATAAGTTACAATAGCAACTGTGTGAACGGAGAGATTTTTTTTTTCTTCATTAATTTTTACAAAGTTTAGTCCCTGTGTTTGGGTACAGTGATGAGTACAGACACACATACCGGTTAATTGATGCCAACAGGCTAATGACATACTAGAAGTTCACTCACAAAACCTGAAGCGTTGTTTGATTGGATGGGCATTACCACACAGCAGACCATAATATTTGTCAGATGATTCCACGTGTATATGAAGTTTCTAGGCTATAGTGCCAGGTTATAACGTTTAACATGCAAGTCTGTGACTCACTTTTTGTTTTTGCATGAAACACTTGAGTCTATTGGGGGGGGGGTTCTCTTTGACATATGATCTTTTTTGGTCTTTAAGGTAACCAGAAAAGTTCATCACGACTGTCTTTCTCCTCCTTTTTAAAAACGGTTTTAAAGTTCAAAGTCATAACCACAGATTTCATTCACTCTTGAACATGCGAGCACTGACTCAGCTCTCAAACACTGTCTACCCTCCACCTCCAGCACCTCCGCCCACACTGATGAAACTTCCACTGATCAATTCTTCCATTTCTGGCACACTTCCACCTCCCTGTGTCACTTCCCTCCTGTTTCTGGATCGCTTCAGATGAGTCACCTTATGTTATACCAGATGTTCAGAAGATCTGAGGTCACCGACATGTCTCTGCCAGTGTGAATCTGCCAAAGTATCATCCGCATAAAGGAAGAACAGACAGAAACCTCCGTCTTTTGTTAATATGTTACCATTTTTTCTTTCAGTCACTAGTCCTGATCAGGCGCACTCTGCGCGACACTGCTAGTTCCTCAGTGTGCAGTCTTGGGAATCGGTGATTCACTGTGAAGAAATCAGCCCTCAGAGCTGTGAAGAAATCGGCTCCGAGAGCTGATTTCTTCACAGTGCACATGTGCTAGCAATAGTCTAAGCAGGCCTGCAATAATTCAAAGTGTTTAAGTCTGCCTGAGTCCAGCTGTATTTTTACCCCACTCCAAAAAAAGCTTTAAATCAGTGATGTCACAAGTCAGAGACTGCAGAAAGTTTCCTTACATTAAGATGCTCATTCCACCTTAAAAACAGCCGAAGTAAACAGTAAAAGGTTCCACCAGTGAACGCTGCCCTCCAGTGTCCTTGCACTGGTTCCTTGGCTGGATTTTTTTTTTTTAAACAAAAGGGCTTTATTGTGATCATGTAATTATTTTTTCCAAGCCCCATGAAAATGCATTGAAGTGATGCTGCAGATGTTTTACTTCCCTCCACTAGAGGGCGAAGTTTGCATTTGTGTGTTTACGCTTCCTGAATCTCAAATCCATCCTGAGCAGGCTGTGACACAGAGTATAGTAAAAATGCTCAAAACAGCAGCATGCAATAGTAAACATACTCTGTCAGGATAACACTGTAACACTGGGGCCTGAGCCTATATCAATGAAAGGAAGGGTAGTAGACAAGGACAGGCCGCTGGTCCAAACACACAGAGACAGCCAACCAAAAACTCTCACATCCACACCTATGCCTAACTGAGAACCCGTAATCACTAACCTAGCATGCACCCGGAGGGTGATGAACCACCATTAGACCTCTGTGTATTCATCTGTGACTTTACATGCTTTAATGTGTGTGTGTGCGTGTGTGCGTGTAGTGGTGTCAGCGAAGCCCCAGTCCCCAAAGCTGCCGAACCGTCACTCTCGGCTCAGCTCCTTCGTCGAGGTGACTGCAGACGGCCTGACCAGTGAAACCAAAAAAACGTGCAAACGCAGCGGGCACCTCGAGCTGCAGTGGAACGAAGACCTCACCCTGTGAGCGAGCACCACACGCACTCGGGCTTTCACCACAGCCAGTATTTTATTACTGAAACCATTCAGTAGAACATTTAAAAAGAACCGACAGGTTTCAGAATATACCGCTGCAGCGCTCTAACGTGGTTAATGTATAAGTGAGGTTCTTCTGCACAAAGCTTTTTTCCTGACAGTAAAACAGCTCATTTCAAATATTTTTCTTGAGGCAGAGCTTGTGTTCAGTAGGTAAAGTAACTGTGGAACAGGATACAATGATAAAACGTAGCCGCTGTGATCAAAAGTATTTGTAGCCGATGTGTTCTTCGTGCTGTTTTGCAGTAATGTGACGCCACAGAGCCGTCTGGATCTGAAGCTGTGGAGCTGCCACACCCTGAGAAAGGAGCTGCTGGGCAGTGCGACCATAGACCTGCTGGACACACTGCGCTCACACGATGGCAAGAGTAAGGACACACACACAGATTTTTGAGTGCACGTCGAGCACAACTGTTCTGTGTATGTTTGTTGAGACTTGGTTACTTTATTTAACAGTGGTCATGCATTTTTCTTTTTTCCTGGCTGTTTTATAAAATATGTTTTAATTTTTTAGTACCTGAAACAGCACCTAAAACACTGCTGTGAAACATTTTTGTTACCTTCTCGATGATTTTCTTTCTTGTTTGCTTAAGTTTAACCAAACTTATAAGCAGTGTATTAAGGAATATACAGTCTGTATACAGGACATATTTCATACACAGAAAGGGACTTCATGAAGGTAACACCACCTCTACGACAAACACTAAAATTGAAAATCTCAGCGTAAATGCCCGACAGACACGATCAGAGAGAAGCTGCTGATCTCAGTCAGGTCTGAATCCAAATCCACGAGCAGTCATTGGGTTAAATAAAGTTAAAAATCTCACACAGTTCCTTGTTTGTCACCAGGAAGTTCTGCGAAAAATTGACACATGCTCAGTCTTACAGTACAAGTTTTCCTTTAAAGAATGATGGGGTAACACCGGGGGTGCCGGAGCCGGGAGGGTCGAAGGAGCCGTGGGCTCCCCACCTCCGCTTCATGCCCCTGTCAGTATCCCCATGCTGATGGCTTCCATCCATTCAAAGGCACCCGGTGAAGTAAGGCAGGCAGATGTGTGATGGCACAGCACTTGAATATCCATAACTATTGTGGGTTTGCATTTGATCAACAGTGGTGAGTCAAACATTAGTGCAGCTACACAGTTTTATTTCATATTTACTCTTTAACTGAACGTTAGCAGTGATTGTGTCTCTCTCATCTCATCATTGCCTGATAAGCTTAACTTGACTTTGTTATAAACGCCTCAGCAGAGCTTTCAGTGTTGAATAGTTGTTGACTGACATCTAGAATCTGTTACACTGGAACCACAGTGCAGGATATTCAGGTCTGTGAGGATTTTCTTCTTTCCCAGCTGGAAGAAGACTCTGTAGATGTTTGATATTCTTCACCCCTGTACGTTTGACTGATTCACTTTTTCTTTGTAACTCTTAGACTTCAGAATGGTGACATACTTGTTGAATATTGCTTATCTTGATGTCTTATGTTGGGGTCGGTTGAGCAATAAGATGTAATGACCTCAGGTGTTTTTAAGTTTTGAGACGTCGTTTTTTTCTAATTCGGCGTTTGTGTTGTGGAGGCTGACAGAGGCTGTGTTACTGCGTGCTTCCTCTGTACGTCCCTTCCCGGGCTTTATCTTAAATCTAGATAGTGAGAAGCCTCCTGGAGAGTGTTCTTGGCTGCGTGTTCTGAAGACATTTTGCCATGGATAGGATCCTGCGATTATCCACCACTTTTCTCTTTTCTTTGTATGTCAGGGTCTTTGTTGCCAAGCTCATCGGTGTGCTCTCTTTCAACGAATCCACCAATGCTGCTGTTAAACTGATGTTCCTGGTTCCTCTGAGGAGGGCCCGTTTTTGAGGTTTACTTCAACCACATCTGTGTTTTGGGTTCATAGTGATGCGTCCAGATGCAAATGCCACACTTGGAATTGTTGTGATGATGAAGAAATGACCTGTCCTCTGAAAAAGAGAGCAGTACATGTTAAAGAGCTGTAATGTCCAAACCCTTTCCCTAATCTGAATCTGAAACCCTTGAATAAAGCTGAGACTCTACACCTTTAAACCCCTCTGCAGTATAGTAGAACTACAAAAAGGTGTGCATGACCAAACTGGAGATAAATGTTCATCCAGTGCTTCGCTGGCATCTTCTCACTCATCTAAACCCTTGTGCTTTCTTTTGTTTCCAAAGTATGTTTCTGAAGACTGGACTTTAGTTCATAAACCCATGTAGGTTCATCAGTTGTTCTAATTAACTTGCGTAACATCTATTATATGTCTTCTTTCTTCTTCTTCTTTTGGCTGCTCCTAGTGGATCATCTGCCTCCATTCCATAACATCCTCCTCTGTCGCACCAACCCTCTGTATGTCCTTCACTACATCCCTGAACCTTCTCTGTGGTCTTCCTCCATCTTTAACATCCTTTGTCCAGTATCTCCACTCTGCCTCCTCTGCACATGTCCAAACCATCTCAGCCTTACTCTCTGACTTAGAGGTGGTTTGAACATGTAAGCGGTCATGTATTAAAAAAAAAAAAATCCAATGTGAAAATAAAGTTTCTGAGCCAAGCAGGAAGCTGTGGGCAGATCCAGTGCTGCACATGTGCAGTGTGAAAGCTAACCTGGCTTTGCTCATGTGCCATCTTGGAGTCCAGTGTCCAGCTCTCCTTAACACTGCAGTTAAAAACAGCTGTACAGACTACAGGTGTGAGGGAACCACTCAGACCTTCTGCATATAAAAGTTAACACCCTGACACTGTGGCCAAGTGAAATGAGGATGACATCTCTGGGAAAAAAATATGTTCCGTACCTTCACAGTTTTCCCCTTTTAGAGGAATAACAGAGGATGTCCAGTTTCCTTTGTCCCTCTGGCTCCTCGGTCACTCATCCCCGCTTTCTCCGTGTGTCTGTCGTTCTTCCTCCCTCTAGTGGAGAACGTCCAGCTGAGTCTGGTGCTGCAAACGGAGAACAAAGGCTCGGTTGTAGCAGGAGGAGAGCTCAACGTCTGCCTGGACGGCATGGTTGTTGATCTGGGCACTCTGCCCAATGGCAGCACGGCAGCAGACAGTGAGTCCTGCCTTTATCACACACACACACACACAGAAGTAAAGGTAACAGCACAGCAATGAACAGAAAAGCACCTCGAAGAGCAATCACACCACAGATGTGCAGCGGCCTGCAGTCAGAGAGCTCTCAGTTCAACACGTTCTAAGCCTTGGAGGAGACGACCAGTCAGTGAAGGTGTACTAAAGTGAGCACACACACAGTTTCCCACAGAAGCTCAGACAGCTTATTAGTACAGAATACACCGCAATATTAAAGCCTTTCTCCTCCTCTCTGTTTTCTTTCCTCTCTCTAATATTTCCAAGCATTGCCAGAAACCACACACACACACACACACACACACACACACACGTGTACAGTGGATGTTTGTGTGTCTCTGCCTCGGTAATGAGTGTTTTGCCCATTTTGGAAAAATTGCTTCTTTGTAGCCACATGGTCCTCAGTATAAATATTGTTGCTGCTGATCCGTTCTGTAGTCTTTTGTTATGGTGACTCGAGGCCTTTCAGCGTTGTTGGTTGTGTTATGTGTTGATGCTGACAGCTGAATGCTATTTTAATCTAATGCTGATTGTTCTGTTGAATTTTTAGCAGTTAAGAATTATTCAGAATCAGCAGATCAGTAAAGACGCTCACATCTGGAAAGGCAGCGGTTTAACAGTTCCTCGTGTTACCACATTAAAAGTCGATTTTTAAATGCTGTTTAATAAAAAACATGTTGAACTCGAAGTCTTCTGTGTTTTTGCCGGGCTGCTTTGATTCCTGCTGACTGAACAGTGCTTTAGTGTTTTACTCCTAATGTGTTCGGTCTTATTCGATTATTTATTATTTATAGTATTTATAAATACTCTGTTTCCTTAAACCAGTAAGCGGCAGTCAGGGAGGTCTCTACGTCGCTGCCTAAATCTCTGGAAATTAAAATATTTCTTGGCTCCAAAGCAGGAGAAGGCTTTAGGAAGATGGCAGACCTTTTTAGGAGCCGTGACCTCATTTCACAGTACAGTTAAAAACAGGAACAGAAGAAGACCAAGTTTGAGGTCTGGTGGACTGACAAAGCCTTTGATTTGCTGTTCTAAACCTATGAGCACTTTTCTCAGTTTATCTGTTTGACTGCAAAAGAATTTCAGGAAGATTTAGCAGCCTCTGCGGTATTTTGCTGTGCAGCAACACCTACACAAAAAAAGACTTGTGTAAACTTCTACTGCAGTCAGAGTCCCCTCTGTGCAAATGAACGTTAGCAGCGCGAATCCTGTGGACTGATGAACAATATGTTTTCTGCTAAATGTTGGGAACAACCTGAAATCAAATGCTTAATTAATTAAATGTGACCCTAATCGCCTTTGTTAATTAATATTGATATTTTCTTTATTGAATTTGTTTAATTGTTGTTGACTTCAGCCACACCCTTCTCCAGCTCCATCATCAGGGCGGAACAGGAGCATCTCTGCATTTACATTTTCCACTCGTTGCACTAGGAAATAGCAACCAGTTTATAATTCATTGGGCAAAGGTCTGCAGAGTGTTCCAGACAGATTTTCAGTTCTATTTATTTATTTATCCAACATTTTGAGAGATGCTAAAGGTGTTTATTCCCTATTCAAATGCATTTTTAAGATTAACCTAGCATTTACCAGCACTTCCCCTCCATGTCCTGTTATTTCCACGCGTAGTATTATAAAACACTTGTTTTGGTCTATGTAAAACACTTGGTCTATGTTCTGTGTGAAATTTCACAATGTTTGTTTAAATATTTATATTAAAAACCTAATATCATCATCAGAGTCATTCAAGCCGCAACTCTAAGTAACGTCTATCAGAGAACCAGGATCATTTTGATAACCCTAGACCAGAGGTGTTAAACTCGTTTTAGGTAACAGACGAACACGCAGGTCATTTTGATCATAAGTATTTCCTCTAATATCTAAAATAAACTTCCTTTCACATGGTTCCTCTCTTCAAAGGTAATGAAGTCTCTTCTGCTAATTTCATGTTAACTTCAGATGCATTTAAATCAAATGTTTCCAGTGGTTTTTCCTTTCTCCTGCCTCCTTTACATGCAGTGATGTGACTGCTGCAGAGGAGACCAGGTAATCGTTTTACCTTTTGATCTTTGACGTTTTCCGTTCAAATATTTATAAAACATAATTAATAGAATTTAATAAACCCAGAGATGGGAAACTTTTTGACTTCCTGCCAAATTTATGTCCCCACCGCTTAACAAATGTAACCTAACACCCTCACACTTATGGAGTCATCTTTAGAAAACACACAATGAGCAGCTGAAGATGTTTTAATGTGTATTGTCTGTTTTTCCGCATCGAGAAAGAAACACTTCTGCCATAAATCAGAGAACCACACTGACACGCCTCTCCGGCTTTAACATCTTTCCCATGGCGTGGCTGTCTTACCCTCGGGCAGCGCGCCACAGCTGCAGAAAGTGATGGATCAGAAAGCACTTTTTTTTTTCTGGGGTTTTGTTGCTTTTTTGAGATGTTTTGTGTATTGCTTTTACCCGCTTTAACTGTAACGATAACAGTTAAGTCTTTATGTGATGGGTAGCTTCAGGTGTATTGTGTCATACCTGACAGACTAGTATATTTGTTCATTTCAGCTAAGCTGGGTTTTTAGTAGAGTGTTTAGGTGATCTTTAACTAGTGTGCCAGAAGTTTGACTGTCCTGCCAAGAACAAAAAAACAAGAATACGGTCACACTTAAATCACCTGAATATACAGACTGCGTACAGCTGCAGTGTTTCCACATGTATTCAGTCGTGTTTAACATTGGCCTCAGATTATATTTTATCTTCATATTCATGTGTTATTATTCCCAAGCCAATATAAAATCATTCCATAGCTTTCCAGGAAGGATTTCAAACACTCCACACACTTATTGACTCTCAGTCAACAGAATTTTCCGCTCCTAAGCACTGCACTAACATTTTGCCTTCCTTTATGGTTTGGGAGCAAAGACTGGGTCTATTTTTTTTTTAAAAACAAATACACTGTTCTTAATCTGCTCTTAAACTCATAGCCAGGTTCCATGCATCCATCTCCTCTCTGTGCAGCATGCACACAAGCACACACACGGCTTCATGGAGCGTCACACAGAGCCCGCAGTGTATCCTGCTGAATGAACACAGGGCCAGCAGTGAGGGCTGAGGCCTGCCACAGCATGGGCTGCGTAAATGTGTCTCTTTGTGACTGTTTAGATGTGAAGAGAGGTTAAGGGAGGTGTGTGTGTGTGTGTGTGTGTGTGTGTGCTGTTGCAACATATATATCTTCCCAAGGGGGACAAGATGGAAAAACAGATCCTGCAAATGGGGGAACTTTTTTTGGTAAGTCCTCACTTAAGAGGAAGGCGAGGTAATTGTTTTAATTTAAGTGCGAACAAGATTCATGCATTCAGTAATTTTAAGTTGGAAGGACACGCTTACGAAAGTCACTGCTGTGTCTGCGGCAGCTTTTTCCATCGCTGCATGCCGGCACTTTAGCACAGTTATCACTAGATGGATAATTCCACTAAATCAGCGTGGATGCATGCCTCTGAAAATGAAAAAAAAAATGTCAGCTAATATTTTGTGGACTGAAAATAGTACAATAGTTTTTTCTTTTTTTTTTTAAACTGCCTATCCAGTTGAGGGTCATGAGGGGCGTTGCAGCCTCTCCTCAAAGTACAAACAATTTTATTTTTTCATTACAAAAAAATAGATGCTGGGATATGTGTTGCAAAATGTTTTTAAAAAAGTCTGAATGGCTGGAGGAGTTTATAGAGCATACCGTTTATCAGAGAGATGCAGAGAATCCAGATATTACCGGTTCTGAATGGTTGTGGTCTTTGGTGTCTTCGTGGTGGACAAAGCCAAGCTAGCTCGCTCCTGTCCACCTCTGCATATCGATCTTCTCACCAAAGTCTTGGCATGAAAGCGAGTGAGTGCATTTATTAAAAATACTGAAATATCCCTTTAAAGTAAGAGCGGCTTCAGTGTGTAAAGGAGTAAATATAGTGAAAATGAGGCCCTCACAACGCAGTTAAACAAGCGCACATCTGTAATTGAAGCGTGTGTGCAGGTCAAAGGTTGACATACAATGACGAGAGCCCTCCTTCCCCCAGTTTTCTTTATTATGGGCTGTTATCTGCAGACTCTCCACACACATAATCACTGACATCAGGAGCGCTTTTGTCTAATTTGTTTCAGAGAATTGCGTAATTGAGTCTCATTGCTTGCAGCTCGGTTGTACAATCGCCTTCTGTGATCCTGGAGCAGTGTGCATGGTAGCGAGAGGCAGGGGGGTTTCCTCTTCAAGCTGGCAGGGGCGGGGATGACAGAAGTTGAATGCATGTGTGTGTGGTTTTTTTTTGGGGGGGGGGGTCCAGATCCAGGCTTCCAAGCTGAGGCACTTGACTTTGTGTGTGTTTTATGTTGTTGTGAGTGTGGAAGCAGATGTGTGGGGTTTTTGTTGTTTTATTTTGTTTTTTTGCACTTGCGTGTAAATGTACATGTGTTTTACATTCTGGTCTGTGCGCGTGTGTGTGTGTGTGTATGTGTTGACGTAAGCTGCCTGAATATATAAAGTGCATAAAGGTGGGAGTGTGTTGCCTTCTGGTGGTGTCAAGGCACTCTGTGTTCTCAGGCTGAACGCAGCTCTGTTAGTTTGGGGGTTTTACTCACTTCCCCTGGCAGCTTTTCTGACACACATGCACACACACACGCGCACATGCATGTGGTGGGCTTCATAAACAAACCCTTATATTGAAAGATGGTGAGAAACAGCAGCCAGAGCTGAACGATTTCAACTATTGGCACACTTTGTAACTGTCAGATTCATACATACACACTCCACATACTCACGGCTTCCTATCCCACAGAAGCAGGAGCCTCATGAAAACCACAGCACAGACACCCTCAGTCTATCCGACCCCGTGACTAACACTGATCTGCATGGAGACGGCACACTAGACTGTGTTAATTAACCAGCTAAATGTGCCAGAGATTTGGAACTCATTAACACTGTGAGACAGAAATGCAGCCAAAGTTTCACTGGAAGATGTATATGTTGTGGTGTAGTATGTTCATGGATAAAACACCCAGACTGCAATGTCTCATTTTGCCAAACCCTGTAAATGGTGGGCAAGTATGTGATGTGAAAATCCCAGTCGCTGCCTGTGATGTCTTTATACAGTGACTGGTATTAAAGAGTGGCTGAATAAACAGACTGGAAATATTCACTTCATAAATATCTACAAACTGGAGCGGTGTGTAAGAATTTGTGTGAATCTCTTGGATTGGATATTATATCGGCTTCACCCCGTTAGCTCCTTAGTACAAAGTCTGTATAATGGTCACGGCGAGATTCGGGAACCTCTGTCGATAAGGCCAGGTGAAAGTTTCAGACAGATTCAAGGACTGGCCTGTAGTTTTTGATCAGATGATGAGACTGGTAGGTGACCACGCTAACCGGGCGCCACCCTTCCTCTTAAACCAAAGGAATCCGACACCATCAGGCTTCTGTCGTGTGAGAAAATGGTGTAAAAGCAATATAGGGTTCCCTCTTATATCGCGCTCGACCAATATAGGAATTTCAAGACTGATACCAATACCGATATTTGATTAAAAAAAAGCCAATATATTGGCTGATATGTTTTTTTTTCCTTTCAGCACACAAAACAAACTGATTTCCCTAACATTTGTTATGTGTAGTTATTTATGAGTCCTTACAAAGATAATATGACAATGCAGGTTAAAAATAACCCTTTTTTTTTTTTGTCACCAAAAGTCGTGGATTCCTCGTTTACGCTCAGCCCGACTTTTCACAGATCAGCTGGTTGTTTGTAGCATTCCAAACGTGTGTTGCCAGCAGGGCAGTTGCAGAGTGCCCTAGTGTGGACAAACCTTGCAACATCAACACTAATACTGTGGTTGAAGCATGTTTCTCCCATCTCTTTTTTTAAAACTTTTTTCCATTTTCATTTATTGACTGATAAATGAAGCTTGTTTGCCGACATAGCTAATATTGGCCGATAATGCTGGCCGGTCGATATAACAGTCGGGCTCAACTCTTTTGTTGCTCTTCCTATCCCTGTCCTATTTAAGGTCTTATGCTCTATATTCTTAGGAAACTTTGAACCAAATGGTTTCTACCTCACCTTAGTTAATATCTGGGAGGATTTCAAGAAACTGAAAGGTGCCTTCTGCCTATTTTTTTATAAATCAGTTTTTCCATCTTTTTCTAAAGCACCAGAAGGCTTAAACAAATTAGTCAAGTGACAATCAAAAAGCATTGGCACTTTTATGAAGTGTTACTAAAACATTAAGACTTGTTAGGTGAGTTAGGACCGCCATCACAAATGACGGTACTTGGTACTTGGTTTAGACCCTCGTTGTGATAACCAGTTCACCTTCCATCCTAGCCTCAAGTGCATGAATGTTTGATGTGATTGGGAGCATCGTTGAGCACCTCTGGGTTTGGACTCCTGGACTTTTTATTTGTTGCAGCCTTAAATGAGAGCTGTTCCCTTTCAGTCGGGACTGAGGTTAAACAAGTAAGCCAAAGCTTCCAGTCTGTCCAGCTGCAGGACCGCCATGTGTGCCCTCTGTTGTTTTCACTATAGTGTAGATGTTGAGGAGGTATACCGCCTCAGACAGACATACACCAGAGCAGTAATTAGACCTTTGCCATTACGAGGGAGGGGGTGATGAACTCAGTGAGCGGGCTATGACACAATGGTTTCTCCTCAAGACCACTGTTTATTTTTCTGTATGTCCACCAGGTCTGCTCACAAGAAGCTCTTTCATAGCTGGAAAACAGTGCTGTGTGTGTGTGTGTGTGTGTGTATCAGTGAGACATTACCTGTTTGCTTTACTTCAGATAGCAGGATACGTATGTGTGTAAACATGGACGTGTTTGAGGCAGCCATGCCTGCGGCACAAAGGAAGGTGGTGTGTGTGTGTGTGTGTGTGTGTGTGTGTGTGTAAAGGAGAAAGTGAGTGTTAATGAAAAGCGTGTTACAGGCCTGTGGCTTTCAGTCACAGTTGGGACTATATAGTCACACATTCCCTCACACCGCCAACACTGCATACCACTGCGCACACAAACCAGCACAGACTACACGGTACATACAGCGATGAATGGTCTCCATTAAACCACCAACTGTGCCTCCACCACCACATGTGTCAGCTCTATATGGATTTCATTATTTTTTTATAAACACAACGCAGATTTAAGCCTCGCTGTGATCACTTTCTCATTTTCTGCACAGCTCTGGAGAGGACCAGTAACCACAGTGAGATGATAAATCTGAGTCTGGGAGCTGAAGATGATGTTCAGGGAAACTAAACTTGTTGCTTAGTGAGCTTTACCTCAGAGTTTTAATACATGCTTGATACTTTGTTCATTTGAATGGTCAGATTTAATGAGCTAACTTAATTAGCCTGTTAACAGCAACAATAACAAAATTAATGGGAAACATAGATTGTATATAAAAGAGACGTATCTTCA
>JAMQGT020001816.1:0-25000 GCA_024447675.2 Pterophyllum scalare
CTCAAGGGAAAATAAATGCATGGCATCGCTATATCACTGATATAACAATGACACTTTTTTTTTAATCACATAAAACATTTTTAGTTGAGAGCTGTCTGTATGTGTTTTTCTTGCATATCTTCAGTCTGTGTGTCTTCTCCCAGGTATCTCTGGTTGCCACAGCACCCCTCACCAACTTGGCTCTGGCCGTGAGGATGGATCCATCTCTGCCAAGCAAAGTCAAAGCCCTCTACATTATGGGAGGCAACACTGAATGTTAGTAAAACACTGTCATTTTAGATGACGTACACACGGGCTGGACAAAATAAAACAATTTAAGAAGAACTACACATTTGAATAAATTGCAGTCTATTTCCAGACAGAAATTACTAAAAAAAAATCTACTGAACCTGCTTTAACAGCAGAAACAACTAATTGATTAATTGAACATCTCAGTCATTAACTGTTGTTTTTCAATACCAAACATCAAGTTTCTAAGTATTGCTTTCCACGCTTTCAGTTTAAGCTGAATATCAAATCAAAACAAGCTAAATGGATTTATCAGTGACATTTTTCATTGTAAAGTCCATAAAAGTTCATCAAAATATCAAACGGTAAATTACTTGTTTTCAGAACTGTAATCTTTGTCCATGTGGAGTTCTCATTATTCTTTCTACCGTGTGTAATCCAGCCCGAGGAAACACTACAGTATGTGGCGAGTTTAATTTTGCTGCAGATCCAGAGGCTGCATATGTCGTGCTAAACGAGTACCACTGCCCCACCTACTTGGCTTGCTGGGAGTTCACCTGCCACAGCAAGCTGTCCTGGGTAATGACTTCTTTTGCACATTTTAGCAAATGCGAGCAGATTCATGCTGCATGTTTATCCTGAAACCAAAAAGAAAATCCTGCATGTTCAGTCTGCTCTTACTTCAACAGGAGTTCTGCGATGAATGGCTGGCGCAGGAAACCAGTAAAGCTCGCTTCATGAAAAAAATCTTCCGCCACAGCTACGAGATATCGCAAACTGAACGCTTGCAGAAAGAGTTCATCGCCGGTTCGGGTTTAATTTCCTGCAGATTCGTACGCCGTGGCCGCAGCCATAGATGATTCATTCATTATAGAAAGCGACTATTACCCAGTTAGCGTGGAGTTGACGGGCACCCACACCAGAGGCATGATGATCGTAGACACTGTGGGTTTCCTGAAGAATGCTCGCAAGGTTTTTCTAATGAAGAAGGTGGACTTGGAGAAGTTCAAGCAGATGATGATGGCAGCTTTACAGTAACAGCTCGTTCACTCCATATGAAATCAACCAAATCTTGAAGGAATTTCCAACTGATCCCCTTAGAGTCAGCTGATCATTTTACAACAATAACTTTCATATATTTAATGAAGGCAAAAAAAAAATTACCTTTATACTGTTATATTTTCTATATAACAATTTGTACATATCACATTAATCAAACACATTTAGGTCCTGAAAAAGCACACAGAAGGGCCCGGCACACAGAGGGTCCCAGGATCAGTGGATGCGCTCAGTACGAGTCAGCAGTTCTGGGCACAAGCATGAAAGCAACTACATGTTCCCTTTCTGAAGTTTAGTGAGTGAGTAAACAGGACATGTATTATTATGCCAAAAGGAAATATTTGCAAGCTGAACAGCCAGTGAAGCAAGAAATGGTGAAGAGAGGATCCAGTGGACCTGTAGCCCTCTGTGTGCTCCATCCTTTTCACAGCACAGCTCTAATTTACAGCAAACTGTACACTGTATTAATATCTAATATATTTAGTAAAATTTAATGTTTAAATGTGTAATTTAAAGTTTCTGAGCTCTGTACATCTATCACCTTCGAAATAAACAGCAGCATCTATCATCACCACCTGATAACATCTCTGGAGTATTTTGTGTGGAAGGAGAGTCACGTGACGCATGAAACACCCATTTTTATGTGAAAGTGTAGAGCCCTGCTTAACGGAGAAAGTTGATAATGACTGTGGTGATGCCAGTTATCTCCAGCTGGGGTTTTAGGTTTTGTTGAGCCAGCTAATGCAAAGAAAGCCCAGCTTTCTACTTCATAGTTACTCTGTGATAGACATTCAAGTGTTGTAGTTCCTACTGAAACTGACACACACCATGATATTGATGCTCAAAGTTGGTCATAGAAAAAAATAGTATTGAACAAAAAATACATTTATCTCACTTATGTTTCTTGTCCCTGAAAATTTACTGTAGCTCACCCTTGTACTTGTGAAGTTACGATGGTTCAAAAATGAAAAGTGCAAAATTTTGAGCCACCTCTTTGGATTTAAATAATATACCTTTATAGTATGAAGGTAATTTTTTGTTTTTGTACAAATGATCTGATTCTGAGGGGGTCACGTGAGAGGCATGTTTTCTGTTCTTGTTTTTTGGGAATGACCCATGTGTGAGGTTACGGAGACATTAACATTTGTTTTTTTTTTTGTGACTGAAGAAACTGTATCAAGTGAGACATTCATCTAAACTGGGTGTATTGGTGATCATACGTCAACAAGCTACAACATTTCATTCATTTTGGCTTCTCTGCCACTGTGCAGTATACCTCATTTATATCAGTACTGTATATATGTTTGATATTAAAGATTTCTAATAGAAATGGGTGCATTTCAATTATTTTATTACAACTGTTTGTATTTCACTACATACACACATTCATCCAGCACTTTTTTTTCCCAAGAACTCAAACCTCCCATTGTTCAGAAGTTTGTTTTTCCAATCCTACATTTAGCAGATAAGTTGGCAATCCTTTTTTCTGTCAGTGCGTCACCATCGCTCTCAACATGTCCCCAGCAGGCCTTTGTAATGCTGATCATTCACTGGGCATCATTACACATACTCTGAGCTGCTTGAACACTAAAGCTGCATCAGCATTCACCTGGTTCTTCAGTCTCCTTTCCTTCCTCTGAATCTCGACCTTGTGTCCAGCTGTAAATGGAAAACAGACATTAAGTCTTTTTTTAAATTGAAACAGTCATTTGCTTTCTGCTATTTTTTTTTTGTTAAGCTTAGGTCTCTTTGTGGGAAAAAGACTTTAATCACAGATGGCCAGTTGGCTGTTTTGTTTTTTGCTGCACTAATTTGTTAATGACTGCAGTTTGATAAGTACTAAAACGCACCATTGATCTCTTGCACTCAAAGAAGGACGTCTGCAGGGCTTTGCAGTGGCCCTCCTTTAGACACTGACTGGGCAGTCAATAACATTTCTGCAAATGTGGGACAAATAAAACTTATATTTTAATGATGATTTGCCTGCATGTAAATTCATGTAAAAAAACAAAAAAACAACAACAACAAAGTTTTCTGTCTGGACTATGATTGGGTCATTGCAACACATTGATTCTTTTCTTTTTTCTGTTGTTGATTTGCTGCTGTGCTTGGGATCATCGTCCTCTTGCATCAGATGCAACAGTTTGGGCCGAGCTTTAAGTGTCAGACACATGGCCTTCCTCACACTGATACTAGAATACACAGAGGAGTTCATGATCAACTCAATAACTGCGAGGTGCCCAGGTCCTGTGGCTGCAAAAAAAAGCCCAGACTATCACCCCTCCACCATCCTGCTTCAAGGTCGCTATGAGGTGTTTGTGCTGACATGCTGTTTCGTTTTTTGCCATATGGGGCGCTGTGCATGCACAGTCTGGGGTTAATTTTGCTGGGCAATCAGTTCACCTTTGTGAACATGAACAATGTGACCTAGGATGTTCAAATTCACATCTGCTAAAAATCTTGGATGAGTTTTTCATCTCAGCGACCTTGACCTCAAGGTCAAAGTCAGAGGTCAAGTTTTCAGAAAATCTTGTGAATGTGATAACTTGAGAATAATGTCGCCTAGGATTTTCAAATTGATACCATGGATCCATCTACTAAAAATCGCAGACACCTTAGTTCTTACCACAATAATGCCAATCACAGGAAGTGACAGTATTCTTTGTGGTTTATATTTATTATGATTTTATTATTTCTTATTCCTGGTTCTTACTTAGCCATTTTCTTTTGAATTGATATGGTGACTAAAGTCTCTGAGCCTCACATGCACCCCACTGAGATCTACTGAGACCTGGTAATTATGTGTCCTCAAACTTGTACTTCCAGGGGATTTGTGCCACCTAAAGATTTTACTGCCGGGAGGCTGAGGGGTAGCACCGGTGACTGACAGCACTTTTTCTCCTTATCATACCGGCCTTCATATGAGTAATTTTTAAAAGAAAAGACATTATATGCAATTGCACGAGACAGCAGCAGACACTGGAAAAGTCAACGCAGTGCAGAAAGAGTCAGCAGGCAAACAAAGAAAGAAAGTCAGCATGTCAGAGACAGAGGGTCAATGTGCTGCAGAGCGAGCCTGTTTAACTGAATTATCCTTCAGGCCGTAATGGGAGACGTGAGGGCAGCAGGCAGGACAGTCTGCTGACAGCAAGTCTTGTGATGGAGTGAGCCAAGTGGGCTCAGACTGAATAAGCTGTTTACAAGCTGATTAATTACAAACTCCCAAAAATCTCCCTGGAAATATTGAGGTTTTTGTTGGTTTCTCTTTTATCAGGATGAATTGCTGTATGCAGAAATAATCCATGGGCACTGATGAGTCATAAATGACATTAAGAATTTATTCTCTGTTATTCTCACTGTATGTATTCGCTGTTAAAGCAGTAAAATTTTGCATGGAGTTTGGTGTGAAAGCTTGCTGCTGACTTCCAAGTATTTGCACCTAACCTGCAAACAGGAACCCTAAAACTACTATTAACTATAAGCATTTTATCTCCATATTTCAGCTGGATGAGCTAAGAAGTTCTCCTTTTTTAGCAATGAATTAGCATTTATGTTTTAAAACTTAAAAACACAAGCCTAAAGCCACTCATTTTCTTAAATCTATTTAAAGCACAAAAACTAACTTCACCGTGAGTCCATTCACTCTAACTCTATATTCCTAACGGAAGGAGGGATTTGTGCAGACAGTGTTTATCCTGTATTTGATGGGGCTGTTTGGGTTTTTTTCGTATCCTAGCTGAAGGATCCCAGTGGACAGATGGTGTTCTTTAATCCTGTCTGTCTGTGCCCTCTATCTCCCATCCTCCACCCTTTCAGAAATATTCCCTCTGCCATTACATGCAGTGCCTCTATTTCAGTCACTTCTTCACTTAGGAGAGGAGCTCCTGCACCTTCCCTCGTCCTTTTCGCAGCACTGGAAAATCTGGCTCCTGTTCCTCTTCCTGCAGTAACTTGATCTAGTCACTAGAAGGAAATATTGTGCAGCCCTCCTTCTTGGTCAGAAAAGTCACATGTATGCAGAAGTCCTGCATGTTTACATCATCTATAAATATCAACCATTTGTTTGGTAATACAGGATTACTGATTATAAACACAATCCTTTTCTTTTTTGGCATCTGATGAGACAATCTGATTATCTAGCAATCACATCATTTGACCCACTTTTCAGGAAAGCCAAATTATTATTATTTATTTATTTATGTATTTTTTTGCCATGTCAGGAGGATAAAAACAAAGATGGCTCAGTAATTCAGCATATAAATCTTTGATTCACTCCCTGTGCCCACATTTATATTTGTATATAAAGCTCAAGCCTGACCCTTCATAAACAATTCATCAGGATTACAGCAGGGAGGGGAAAAGGAGTCCATAATCCTAGAAAAACCCATAAAAAACCAATAAAACCTGTTTTAATGCGAAGGGAGAGCACCAATGTGGCAGAAACGGGGATTTCCTGAGTAGAGGCCAATATTATTTTTAATGAGGTAGCCAGCTAATGTTAAATTAAACCAATCTAAACGACTTTTTGGTTAGTAACACCAGTTAGTTTTAAGAAGTATTCCAAATTTAGTAGTTATCATCTAGGCTGAACAGTAAAGTTAGTGCTGTAAAGTTAGTGCTGTATAATTTTCCCGATAAATTAAGAGCATATTTAGATTAATTTAATACAAATACAATTCTGGAAAATATCACGCTTTGTTAATGAACTTGAAGACAGTCTAAAATAAACTAAACCAGTAGTGACTTTGCAGTTGCCGTAATGATTTTCAGCGGCTGCCATAAATCACCGCTGATTGAATCCTGGCAAGACGTGTGGGGGAGGGGTGGGGGTGGGGGTGAAGCGTCGGAGAGCTGCGTCAATTGTCGAAAATAAGACCAGACGTTCTGTGGGGGTGGCTTTAAAAACTAAGAGCACAATGGTTGCCAAATTATTATTTTTATTTACAGCTTATAAACACTAGCTCCCCCTGCTATTTCTTTTAGCTTTATCGCTTTACATATGAAATACAACAAAGTGCGATGTGGTAAAAAAGAGCATGAGGGATTTTCAGCAAAGTAACGCTGTCTTATTTTGAAATTTTCCACCGGAAATATACACATTCACATTAGCCGTCTTGACACGATAGCTAGTCGGCAGAGAGAAAGGGGAGCTGGAGAGTAACGGGAACTCGCCTGCTTTGGAAATTAAATTAAACTAGAGGAAAAACACGAACGAAAACGGATACCGGACACTTAAAACAGGTAAGCAGACTTACCTGTTAAGCTGTATTTATTAATTGTGCGACCCGTGGTGGGGGTGTTGGTGAATTTTTGCCGGTTTTGGGAAGATGTGGAACATCATGAAAAGTATTTGGGAAGAGCGTTGAGCTGCTGGGCGGTGCACTCATGCAGCCCCAGAGCCTCAGGATGTTTTGTTCTGCTTGTGACTGAAGTTTCTACTGATTAATGCAGCTGGACAAACTCAAACAAAAGCTATACGAGACAAAATATTTCAACATGTAACTAGAGATTATAATGTAGATTGTGGGGGTATCCAATGCTGTCTTTAAAACAAAATGAAGTGTACATCAAAGCCCAGCACTTGTTGCTTAAGTTATGAAGCAGATTTAGGAAACATCCTGTGTGCAGCCTCGCAGTGGGCTACTCCTGCCAGTTACAGGGAAGATGATAAAAGGGCAATTGTCCCAAAACTAACCCACTTCCCAGATATGAAAGGGCTCTGCAACATATTGCGGGGCTATTGAATAATGATGCCTTATAATCTGACCTTGAACAAAGCTGCTTTGTCTGCTTTTAGCTGTGCTCTTTGTCTGTGTGTTATTTCAGCTGTCCTTGGATGTTTTCATGTGGGTAACGTTTTTTGTTTGTTTTTGTTTTCTTTTGGGTTTTTTTAAAACAAACTAAATAAATAAAAATCAGGGCCATATTTCATTTTAATTTAGTGCCAATGAGAGCGTTTATCTCCCAACTAGCCTAGGACGTGACCCTGAATTTTTTTTTTTAATATTATGTTTATTAAATATTTTTGAATATTTATACAGAAAAAAGAAGAGGGGGAAAAAAGGAAAAGAAAAATAACAACAAAACAAAACAAAACTCATACAGCACGAATACAAATGACAAATCAAATCAGGAGGCATGTACATAAATGATAGTATTTACAAATTACAAGAAAAAAGGAGAGATGCATCAACCCGGTTCACATTACTGGTCTTTTAATTTTGAGGCACTCCAGAATTTTTTTCCTTTTTTTTTCTTTTTTTTTCTTTTTTAAAAGCCTGAGATTTTCCATTCAAACAGTGTCTGTCTTTCTAATACAATAACCTCAGCAATAATATTTTTCCACAAATGAACCGAATGGGCGTCGCAACCAGCCCATTTAAGCATTATGGACTTTCTAGCTAGCATCAATAGGAATTGTACAGTCTCTTTGTCAGTATTCAGGTACCCAGGTATAAGCCCAAGGAGACACAGCATTAGCAAAGGAGTGTCTGCTCTATAGCGGAGCTAATTTCTCTACATACTGCCTGCCAGAATGCTTCTATGATTTTATACTTCTAAAAGCAATGAAATCTAGTCCCTGTAGCTAATTTACATTTAGGAGAGTTTGGAGAACTTCCTGATGTGTATTTGCTCTGTATAGGGAGATATGTATACATTATGTAAAATATTATATTGCATTTCCTTATATCAGTTACATACTGAAATTCTAGGAGGCAGCACCAAAATGTCTTCCCATGCATCAGAATCGATTGTGGTTTTAAGCGTTGTGTTCCAGGTTAATCTTAAATTTTCCATTCTGTCTTTCTTTTTTTTCTTTTCTTTTTTTTTTTTTAAGGCCTGTCATGTCTGGCAGTTTTCGCAATCGGAATGGTTATCCGAATGTGCGCTGATGTACCAAACATATTTATTTTTACAAAAACAGCTCTACAAGTTTCCTATAGGCTATTCTTGTTAATGTTTATATTTTTATTATTTATTTAGTTGTTCATGCCAGGGTTAGGGTTTGTGTCTTTCTTTAGGACTTGCAGCTCAGCGTTGAATCTTGACACAAATCTTCCACATTTATGACAATCAAGGATTGTTTTTTTTGAATAAATAACAGTCCCCTGAGAACTCTGAGTCCATTATTGCCTTGATATTATACCTTAGCTGAAGATATTTGTGAAAGTCTCTGAAACTAATGTTATACTGTGTTCTGAAGTCCTCAAATGTCTTAAATTTTCCATTCTCCTATAAATCATGGATCATACTAATGCCAGCTTCTTGCCATGATTTAAGATTGGAACCAGTACCCCCTACTGTCAAATCTGGATTGTCTACCAATGTTGTCAAAGATGAGAAATTCTTATTCTGTCCAAACATTTTCCTCAGAATGCCCCATGCCTTAGTTGTACTAGTAATCAGAAAATTATCTTTGACAATGAATGGCAATTCGCAGTTTTGTTTATTTAATAAATTTATCGGATAGAGTTTGCAAACACTTTTCTCAATCTCAAGCCACGGGTGAGCATGTTTTCGGGTAGCCCACAGTGAAATAATTCTTGCGTGTAGAGACAGTACATAGTTCTCAACCCTAGATAGGCTCCATCCACCTAGGTTTTTAGGGAGTTGTAAAGTTTCAATTTTAATTTTAGGTTTCCTGCTTCCCAAATGAAGTCTGATATTGCTTTATTAATTCCAGCTAAATCCTTGGAGTCAATAAACAAGAACAACATGGATACTGGATATAATAATTTAGGGAGAATTATCATCAGTTAACTCTTCCCAGAAAGGATATGGGAAGTTTCTTCCACCTTGCTAACTTATCTTTAATATAATGATAATAGGATTGATGTGTTCAGTATATATTTGACTAGTTTTAGGTGTAATACGTATTCCTAGATAGTTTAATCCATGGAAATGACTCGACGAATGCCGGCTGTCCCTGGTCACAGGCAATTAAAGGCATTATTTCTGATTTTCCTTAGTTTAGCTTATACCCAGATGTCTTACCAAATTTGTTGACGCAGTCTGTTAGAGCTGGAATAGACTTTACAGGATCTGTCAAAGTCAAAAGAATATCATCAGCATATAATATTATTTTATGCTGTTTTGTCGCTGTTGATATTCCTTTAATATTGTTGCTTTGTCTATTTGCAAATGCAAGTGGCTCTATAGCTTGGGGGGGGGGAGGACTTCCCTGTGCTGTTCCTCTCCCCAGTCTAAAAGGTGCAGACAAAAGGCCATTTGTCAAAATGGATGCTATAAGTTTTTTTATAAACAAGTTTTACCCAGTTTATAAAATTTTCTGTAAGTCCAAATCTTTTAAGCACTTTGAACATATACTCCAATTTGATATGGTCGAAGGCCTTTTCAGCATCCACTGAAATGATACCTGGTATTTGTGTATGATTAAGATGCTGAATAATTATAATTTTTTAACATAATTTGATGGCTTGTTAGTTTTGTTTGTTTGGACTTTGTTCTTAATGTATCCATCTTTTTCTTTCTTAGGCTGGGATTGTTTGCTTCTACTTTTTGGGAGAGTAGATGGTGGAGTGTTCTAACAAAAGAAGAGGCAGAGGCAAGGATGAAGATGCTCCCCAGTTCTCCTCCTGGATCTACTTATTCACAGGCTTAGCTTCATTTAGAGCGTTTTCTCTGGTGTTTTAGTAAGACCTAGACTGTGAGAGAGAAGACTGCAAACACATATACATTCACATCCTTTTATTGCCTCTTGATTGTTTCCTGGCAGAACCAACTTAGTGACATTTTGGCAGTGCACCAATATTTGCTACCGCATTATTGAAACCATGGCAAACATGTGCCCTTATGGCCGTTTCACCCACGCCGTGGTGAGGGGGATTCCAGAGACCTTTGGGAAGACAGCAGGGGATGGCCAGGAGATCGGGGAGGCCTCGGTGGACCTGGCCAAAGCTCAGCGTCAATTTGGTTGCCTGACGGGAGCGTTGAGGCAGAAGGTGGGCCTGCAGCTGATCGAGATCCCCCCTGACCCCGAGCTGCCAGAAAGCTGGAGGATAGAGGATGTGGCAGTCATCCAAGGAGACACGGCGCTCATCACCAGGCCCTTCAAACAGCAGCGGCGGAGCGAGGTAACGCAGCAGAGAAGAAGCCTTTCATAGGGCTCTTAATCTTGTGTTTAGCCTTAGGTAATGAGTTTTATACCATACTCATATGAACAAACTTGTAGCCCGTACTTTCATACTTTGGCACATGGTCTTACTGATCTTTGTTGTTCCTTATTGGCGCGATCACTGGCCTTTTAGAAACTCCTGTTTCAGACACTTAAGTCTAGACTTCTGAAAACAATATTTCTAATACAACAGTAATTTTATTTATATATTTTGTAGATGCCCAGAGAGGTCTCAGGGTTTTTTCTGGCTCCAAGGGGGAAAAAAATGTTATTTTTGGCCATTTGATAAATAAGTTGTTTTATTTTGGGGGGCAACCAGGTTTTTATTTAGTTATTTTTTTGTATTCAGGGAAAAATCCTGGGTTTGTATTTTCCTAATTCCTTGGAAGTTTGCTGGAAAGAGCTTTAGGGAAACTGTTAGCTCAATAATGAGGCTGTTCAAATGATTCATGTCCAGTTATTAAGTTTAACACTATATTACAGTTTTTTTAATGCTCTAATGTTATTCTTCATGGAATGGAAATAAACTGACTTGCAGTGAAGGAGAACATGATAGGAAAGCCAGGAAGGAACTCGGAGAGCTAATTAAAATAACATTAATGTTTTTATCATAATTAATACATACATGCTGACATCCAAAGGCTCCAGGTAAATGCGCAGTTCCTTCTTTTTGGAATTATTTTTCTTCTTCACTTATACAGATATCATAATGTATTCTTTCTGGCTGTAAATGCTAAATGGACTGGGACCTTTTTACTCAGTTAAGCACTCAAAGAGCTTTCTGCTACAGGTCTGTTTCACCCAATCACATACATTCATACAGCACTTTCATCTAAGCTCAAGCACTTTCTAACATTCACACACACACATACACACACACCAATGGATGCACTGGGGGCAGTTTGGGGTTCAGTATCTTGGCCAAGGATACTTCAGCAGGCGGACTGGAGGACTCGGGGATCAGTCTATCAATCTTCCAACTGGTACACACCCTACTAGACCCTGAATGCTCTTCCACAGCCACCCCATTGTGCTGCAGGGCATCAAGTATTTCAGAATGTGTCACCATAACATGATTATTGCGGAAAGAGTGCAATGATAGTTTTGTTTTAATCTAAACTTTTTAATTTGCAACTGTAACTTCCAAAAATGTAAAGGGAAAAAAAAGATGGCTAAGAAATTATTTTTTGAAGTATTTTTGCAGTGGTTGTTCATTTCCACTTTCACTGCTTACTGCGACAGTTTCAGTTCCACTTAAACCAAGATGACAGGAAGCCCGAATTGGATTAATGAGAGGAGGAAAACCAGCTCAGCTGTTTCTAAACACTTTGGTTTCAAGAGGAAAAGCAGAAAATGTATCTTTAAAGTTTAACGAATGTTTGATGTTTAAAAAGTCAGTTTACCACATTAAATACTCGTGATGTAAATATCATATCATGAGTTACTGTGAATTGTACAAAAAGTAGAAAATTTCCACAAAATGGCTGGATTAAAATCAAGAAAATGCTTTACTGTTCACTTATTGGAATTATTATCTTCTATTTAATTGCTACATTGTTTGCCAGATTTCACATTTTTTAACATGCTCAAGTGACCTCCTGTGTCCTGATCATTATTACAGTTTCTTAATGCAAATTTTCAGTGTTGTTTTTTGTTTTGATTTGGTTTTTCTCCGACTCTCATACTGAGTTTAGTTTATTCCTTTGTCAGGTGCAGGCGGTGAGGAGGGTGATGTCAGAGCTCAGCCTGACAGTGGTTGAGGTAGACGGTGAGCAGGGCGACTCAGGAGGGGCCACGCTGGAGGGCAGCGATGTCCTCTTCACGGGGAAGGAGTTCTTCATCGGCATCTCCTCCCACACCAATCACAGAGGGGCAGAAGTGCTGGCGGACACCTTCAGGGTAAGGGCTTTGTGGGGGAAAAAAGTACATGGAGCAGAGGGAAGGAGACAGAGTACTATGTCAAACTTTTGCTGGCTTAGGGCTACTTGTCACGAAGGCATATCTATTTCTATCTATCTGTATCTATACAGCTTTGATTTGAGGAGTCGAGACAGCAGGCTTTTAGCAAAATCTGACATCTTTGCCTCGTAGTCGTCATTTCAAAAGAGATGTCAGTCAACATTTTGACGTGGCACAGCTGCAACGTCTGTTTTGTTTGCAGCCTGCTGCTTTTATTTATCATGTCAGATGTTGTTTAAACATAAGCCTTCATGACAACTTTTCTATTTAGGACTACTTTTTAATCACACCAGTGGTGAAGGGCAGTGGATTATTTTAAATATCTGAAACTACTTACAAAAGAAGACTTAAATATAGAGTCTTCCCCACTAGAGATTTGTGTATTCCTGTCATGTCTTTTATACATTGAAGGTGAAAAATGAAATAAAAAATACCTCCACTGTGCGTCCATGATTATAGCTCATCATTCAAGCCTCCTCTGTTCTCCAGATGCATTTTAGGAATTGAGGCATCCTTCAACATAGTGTTTTATGATGGATTTTTGCGAACAAATGGATAAATATAGATGGATGGCATACATCAGAGAAACTTGCCAACTTGAGTTGTCTCTGCATCATCCTTTAGTGCAGAAAAGTACACAGACACTCGGACACTGTCTACTTTTAAGATTAAAACTTTGCTTTTTAATAAAGCTTATAGATCATATCCCCGAGTTATGCTGCTATAACTCAGGCTGCTGGGGGATTTCCCATGATGCACTGAGCATTTTTTTTCCTCCACTCCCCTCTCTTCACTCCTGATAAATTTATATAAGACTACTATATGTTATTAACTTTGCCTCTGTAGAATTGTCTTTACTTGTTATGATATGAACCTCTGTTTGTCAGCGTTTCTCTATAAAAGCCCAACTGAAGGTTATTGGTAAACAACTAATGAATCTATAGAGTTTATATTTTTAGGCTGTGCAACAAAAATGGCCTTGATGCTAAGAGTACAGTCAGAAAAGGAACCAGGTGGACATTTGCTGAATCGTATTTGGGAAACTCTTGCCTGTAAACGGTGACGAATGAGGCCTTTCCATCGGCCAAATAATGACCGACTGCACAGCACGCTGCCTGGGGCTTGACTCGAGCTGCCCATTAGTATCAACTCCCTGGGTTCTTTTAAGAGCTTTTGGCACACTTCTGTTTGAAGCGCACACACAGACTCTGCATATTCTCAAGCTGAATTTGCTGTTGGTGCGCGTGTGTTTATGTTTATTTGGTTGAGTGGTATGAAATGGTGTCAGTGGGTGGGAGGATTTAAGTGGTCAGCTCAGGGGACGAATGGGGAAATCCAGCAGATGATTTCATCAGCTATCCTCAGTGTTGTGTTTCAGAGGAGTCACTCTGGTTCCATTTAACTTTGATTCATAAATATCACCCTTACAGTGTGTACTGTATAGATGGATGCCATGCATTCTCTTCTCAAAGTAAGTTATGAGTCAACAGGAGTCCTCGTACTGGTTACTGGGACATGTGAAAAGCCAGTGTGAATGTTATTAGTTACACGTCTGCTTTTTCTGTGATAAAACAAACTTGTTTGGACACTTCTGGATGATTGAAATTTTACTAATAAACTAGTAGGACTGTGTGTGAGTAAAGCGTTTACCCCCACATCTGTTCAGGACTTTGCAGTGTCCACTGTACCCGTCTGTGATGGAGCCCGACTGAAAAACATCTGCTCCATGGGAGGCCCAAACACCATCATTTTTAGCAACAGTGATGGGGCCAAGAAGACACTCAGGGTAAGAGTGTGTGTGTGTGAGGTTTCCCAAAGGTTCACTTGTTATGTCAAAGGATAGTTAGCTGACTTATTTTATATATATATTTTATAGCAATTGAGGGAAAAGAGGAGCAAATATCAGGGAGAAAAAGCTTCCTGTAGCTTTCATTAAAAACAGGATTTTTGCAGGTTTCTCCTTTTTTGTCCCCCTTGCGCTCAAATGATTATCATTGTGAAACTTATTCTCAGTATGTACACATAGCCACTGTAGCTAAAAAATATGAAGTAATACTAAAGGGAATGAATGTGACTTTAGGGAAAACAAAGAGTCTTCTGAACTGTGAACCATGTAATAAAAATATGCACTTGGAAATGAGCGTAATATTCCATGTTAAATCATGACACCCCCCCCCCGCATCATTTTGCTAACTGCTTTGTAGAAATCCATGTGTGACAGACTGCCAGCTGGTCCTGCATGTTCATCTATTCATGCCAGTTTGTTTACACAGGCTGCATAGCTTTCCATTTAGCATGTGCCTGTGCTGGAGAGTTTATAACAAACAAGATGGAGGCTCTGCCTAAAAGGAGCAGAATTAGAAAACAACGATGTCTCCATACATCACATTATTTAATATGACACATCCAGTGTGATTGAAAACATCAGTGTCCTGCTGTATCTAGTCATATTTTCACCCACAATGCTGTGCAACAAAAAGGTGAAAATTCAAGGGGCAATGTTATAACGGAGTACTGAGTTTAAGTGATGGATACAATGGAAACGATATGCAAGATGCTATACTTGGTGAGGGTGGCGGCAGGCATTAGCAAAGTAGGGCGGTGCAATTAATCATGTTTTACTTTTGATTACAATTTTAGCTTCCCATGTTTTTTAAAAAGGATAATCAGGAGAAAGTGATGATTGTGCTGCTTTGTGTTAAGCTGTAATTTTGCCTGTCCTGACTGTGGCAGATTAAGATCAGTTCATATTTATTTTAAATGAAACTTAAAATTCAAGGAATGCACTTAAATATAAAGACAATTTTCTTCTTTTTTTTTTAAAACTGTTTTTCCAAAGTCTGTGAGAAATCATAATAAATAATCGTGATCTCAGTAACAGCTGGAAATATGTGTGTTGATTTTATGCCATAATGTGATTCGTGTTCCCAAAACTCTCCAAACTCTACGGGCTGGCATAACCCACGGAGCTGGCAGTTTCCACTTTAATGGTAAATATTTTAAGATTTAAAGACTTAGACTCCAGTTTAAGGTGATGAAGACATTATGCAAAAGTTTTCAGTTCATTTTATACAAGTATAATGAAAAAAGTAATACAGCACGAGGACACATTATTAAAATGAGACATTTTTACAGTAAGAAAATTCATTAGAAAATATTGTTAGGCTGGGCCCGACATCCCTCTACAGTCAATACTGTTTTTTATTATGAGTCATAAATATATAATCTCTCCGTCCTCACTTGAACTGCGCACATCTGTTGATGTCGTTAGTGTTGGCTTGGAGCTCGGAGACTGTGTGTAATGCTGCGTGTGTGCGCGTTTGTCTGCAGATGATGGAACAGCTGACTGATCACCACTACGATGTGCTCACCGTCCCAGAGGAGTCGGCAGCAAACTGCATCTACGTCAAAGGTCCGTCTAAACGGGACTTCCTGCTGCACCGACCAGCAGATGAATGCCCTGACAGCACTTCCGTGAGTACCACCGAGGAATTGGTGTGTTTTATTGCAGATGATTGGAGTATGTCATGTTAATGTGTGTTAATAGAAATACTCGGGTGCTAATTCTCATTACCTCAAAGATCGTCAGATTCAAGTGTGCCCACAATTATGGCAAATAAGGTTTTTCTGACTCTTACTTCCTTGTATTGGTTGGGATACATAAACACTGAATCCTATGTTCACCGATATGAAGCAGGCATGCTTTTCTATTGCATGCTCATCCCACAGATTTAACTGTCCGTGTGAGCTTTAAAGTCTGTGTGTTGCTTGTGTTACTCGGTTGCTTGAGTGCGTATAGAAACCCAAAAATATTTGCTCACAACATCCATCAGGAGTACAGATGATAGCTGAGGTCAAGTTTTCAGAAGTTACCGCTCCTCTTTTCCCCGTCTTTACACCGAACAACTCCAGTTGCCCTTAAATGGCAACTGTTCACTTCTTCTCTTTCTGGTTGTTGGTAGCATCAGGAGAATCCAGTCTGTGGGGGAATTTCAGCTGATATTCTTTCAAAACTGAGAGAAGTAAGATTTTTGCCCAAGATTGAATATTTTTAACTAGTGCTGATGCACATTCATCTCTGTTTGCTTTGCACCACATATAATACATGGCTTCTCATTTGGTGCATTATCCCTTTTAAAGCCTAATGTCTCTGTAATTCAGATGTTATCTCTGTTTTCTGTTGCTTCACCTCCTGGAAGTAAGACTCCTACATTTGTTAAGAATGGCAAACAGTACTGAAGGTGTGTCTTTGACTGCCTCGCTCTGAACTGACCATTAGACAAAGGCTGGATGGCAGACCTGTGGAATAGAGAGTGCTCTAAAGATCTGGACAGATTTATTTTGAGTCATCAAATTGTGACCATTTTAAGGTAACAGCTGTGTTTCTGGCTCCAGTAGTCTTGTGAAGTTGATCTCCTGCCCACAGTGCCATCTTTGACCCGTTTAAATATGCAGGACAGAAGCTGAAATAAACATTTTCAGATACTTCTGTAGTTTACATCAGGATTGAGGCAAATGAATATAAATATTTCAAACCAAATGTAGAATTGGGTGCTAATTTGAAAGTTTGTTTATAGATACTGATTTTTTTTTTTCTGTTTCTTTTCATAGCGAGGAAACTAATCCGTGACTCATTTAAGGATTGTGGATCTAATTTTCAAACAGTGAAGCAAATTTTCCTTCCTCCTCTCTGACTTGTCCCTGCAGCAGTGTGTAGTGTAGCCTTTAACAGCTAGATCAGGTCTGGATGATGAAGTGTTTTTCTCTCTCCTCTCTGCAGGCCTTCCAGAAACTGCAGGACTACACCCTCCTGCCGACAGCCTGCAGCGAGGCCTCCAAGCTGGGAGCGTCTCTGTCCTCGCTCTGCCTACTCATCAACAGAAAGCATACATATTTCTGAAAACACACACGTGCTACGCAGCATTTATCTGCAGGTGTTCATGGTGGTGGGGATGGTGACACTAACACGTTTGTATGAGACCGAATGAGCCACCTGATTCACTGCACCACTGCCCCCTCTGCTGAACAAACGGCGCTGCATGCTGTCCATAACTATTCATGAAGCCACTAAATGAAGCTGTAGTTTTGCACTGTTTCAATTAGGACTTTTTCAGAGACCACTAAAAGTCACCCTGCAGGAAGCCCCCAGTCTAACCCTGTATATGTGCATCAGTTCAATGCTTGTTTTGACCAAAGTATGAAGGAAAAGCCAAAGGCACCATTCAGTCCAGCATTTTTTTCCCCCCACCAAATTAATGCAATCTTGATTCAGTAAAGGGGCATTACGTTCACTTTCCAGAGAGCTGAAGGTCTCTTGCAATATTACTGCTTATGGTAGGCATGATAAACATTTAAAGATGACTGAACTCAGATACCCTTTGCTACACACATTTACTACAGTGTACAGCCATCATATACCCAATGTGTTAGGCTTGTATTATTTTCAGTACTGAGGTATTAGCTGTTTTTATTTTAATTACGGGACATCTGTAGCTGCTAAATGTAGAAATTCAGATATAATTTAGCTTTACAGTGTATGAATTTGATGCAAGTGTAGAACTATTAAAAACCAGCCGTAAACTTTTAATGGTACTCCTCGTTCCTGTGTAACTGAACTGCCAGTTTATTGGGTACATCAGGTTAAACTAAATGCAGTGCAATTACAAATAGTCCATGAATTTTCTGCTGCTTGACCAGGTCAGGGTCACAGTCGGGCTGGAGCCTATCACCAGTCTGTCACAGGGCTAACAGGCCAAACATGCAAGTTTTGAGAGGAAGTTGGGAGTACCAAGGGAAACCAACTGGGTCAGTGATAACATTCACCAGGAGCCCCCCAGGTGGCTGCTGGACTCAAACATAGCACCTTATGTGAGGCAGCAGTCCTGTTATTCAACAGTCCTGCAATAAATCCTTCAAAGATTTTAACTTTATGGTGCTTGATTTGTATTTATTCTGGCACCTACCAAAACAGCGCTACACAGATCAAAAATTTGAAATATTACAGGCTTTATGGAAAGCGTTTATTGCAGCACTGCTTTGATAATTTGCTTAAACTGTGAACTGAATGGATCTTTTTCAGAAGCCAGCATTCCAAATAATCAAAACCTTGTATGTGTTGTGTATGTAAGTCCAATAAAACACACAAACTTAACAGAAATCTTGATTTATTTTGTTAGACATGTTTAACGGTTGGATTTAGCAACTCTCTCCAACTCGTCCTTCTTCTTGATGGCATAAGAGTTAGATGAACCCTGCAAAGAGTGAGAAACTTAAGTTTAACACTTCAGAGCACACACTTACAATGGGTGCAGTTTCTCTTGTGTATCAGTTCGGATCTCCAAAAAAAGTTAGAACATAATTGACAGGATGTATTCAGGATCCACTAAAGTCCGTGTTACCTTAGCTGCATTGATCAGCTCATCAGCAAGACACTCGGCGATAGTCTTGATGTTCCTGAAAGCAGCTTCTCTTGCTCCTGTGCACAACAGCCAGATGGCCTGCAAGATGATGGAGAGCAGGACGTTAGTGAGGTGAAATGGGTTTCAACTTCAGTGGCGTGAACACAGGCCAGTGGTTAAATGTATCTGAGTTGGTGATTGGCTGGGCCACATTAGACTACAGCCAATGAATAGACAAAGACAATTATTCTGCGAGCACTCTAGCACACCAAGACAACAGGACATATCCAGGTGTGACTCTAGCCTCGCTTAACACATGAAATACAACATTAAAAAACATTGAGCCATTTCTAATTTACATGCTAAAACTGATAAATGTACTGTTGGACTAATACTAGGGTTAGTTTTCTGCATAGGAGGAATTTTGGACCCCACAAGAGCCAAAAGGAGGACACTAAACAGTATTAATGTACTTAGATATAGTGGACAGGTTAATGAAGTGGTCAAAAATAAGACTGCCACAATGCAGGAGAGACTTATTGCCTTTACTGTATGACAGTGAATCTCACCCCCTCTACAAGGTGAACAATGTACCTCACAGTTTTTATTAGTCACTAATAACGGACACTACGAGAATTTTAAATGTTCATAAAAAAGAAAACGTTTAAAAGGCCCACCGAAAAAACTAAACATGCAACAACTTTACATGTTCAAAAAGATCCAGGAAAGTCATCTCGTCACATTAGACAGGTCCATTAATGACTGTAGGAGGACTGGGGGCGTTTGTTACCTGGTTGACTCTACGGAGGGGTGACACATCCACAGCCTGCCTCCTGACGGTACCAGCACGACCAATACGGGTGGAGTCCTCACGGGGTCCACTGTTGATGATGGCATTGACCAGGACCTGCAGGGGATTCTGGGAACAAAAAATTAAGAAAATTTGTTTTTTTAAATCAATACATAACCTGTAGTAACATGACATATACATACATAGTTCTGGACACTTACTGAAAGCTGACACAATGTACTGCTAATGTCATTTGCTCCAAATTTTCCTACCCATATTTTAAGACATGTCATATTTACTCTTAAACATGTATATTAAGTTCAGAAGTTTGCCTACTTAGCATAAAGTCATGAAAAACAGAACGGCAACCCTGTCTAAAAATACTAAATCATCCAGCACGTCAGTGCTTTGGCTGTCTGAATAAAGTAGTTTATATTTTACAGATATTATTGAAAACTGATCTGCTCAGCCCACAGTGAGATCCTGTAATCTGTATTGAAGTGCAAAGGACCAAATAAAAACTTCTAATCAGATACTTAAACAGATAAAAGCATTTTTCAGGGGAAACCACCATTTCATTTCTATAGTTATAGTTTTAAAAAAAATTAAGTTTTTCAGTGTCAGATCTCTAAATGACAATCAATCGCAATACACACTATAGTACTGAAGCAAAAGTACCTCTCCAGTCAGCAGATGAATGATCTCAAAGGCGTGCTTGACGATGCGAACGGTCATCAGCTTCTTGCCGTTGTTGCGGCCGTGCATCATCATGGAGTTGGTCAGACGCTCCACGATGGGGCACTGGGCCTTGCGGAAACGCTTGGCGGCATAACGGCCTCCAGAGTGTGGCAGGTACTTGGCATATTTCTCTTTCACAGCAATGTAATCCTGTAGTGAAAAGTGGCATCTTTAAGAATCACCCTTTTTTTTTTTGTTGGAAAGCAGCATCGTTAAAGCTAGGCAGTGTATCTGAGCCGGTGATTGACTGGGCCACATTAGACTACAGCCAATGAATAAGCAAAGATGATTATTCTGCGAGCACTCTAGCACACCAAGACAACAGGACATATCCAGGCGTGACTCTAGCCTCGCTTAACACATGAAATACACAACTACATTCAAAAACATTGAGCCTTTTCTGATTTACATTCTAAAATTAATGAATGTACTGCTGGACTAATACCTGGGGTTGTTTTCTGCATAGAAGGCATTCTGGACCCCACAAAAGCCAAAAGGAGGTCACTAGCACTGACTTTTCTTTTTTTAAGAACAGTATTAATTTACTTGAACAGGTTAATGAAGTGGTCAAAAATAAGACTGCCCCATGTAATGGAAGTGGGTCTCAAACCCTTCATGCCACCTTTCACAAGGTGAAAATGGGGCATTTCTATCAGTCACTGTAAGCACTGCATACCTGGACAACAGGTGAGTGTCGAGGCATGACTATGTGACACCAGTTAATCTTTCACACTGCCCACCTGCAGGGAGATGTCATTGATCTGGACATCATCAGTGCTCCACTTGCCAAAGAGCTTGATCTCCGGGGTCTCAGCCACAGCGGGGGCGGTCTCCCAGTCGGTCACTGAGGAAACACCAAAACATTACTGTCAAACTGTTTTACAATTATAAATCAAGGGCACGATAAATGACAGATGCATCTATTGCTTTTAAATCTACATTCCGTGTTTATTATAAGACGGGGTCCCATCAGTTTGTAACGGTGAATTTTTTATTAAATAACTTGTGAGAAGACATACGCCGAAAACAGGTTACTTATTAAACAAATTTGTGCTTAACAATGCCCTGAACATTACTGTAGCTTCGCTGAGCCGCTGCTCTGTGTTACGTTACAGCAAACTCATGTTACTGTACACACCCCCACGGTTTGATACTTTATTTTGAAGCAGGGTCATTCGTGGAAATATACAATTAAAAAAATACTGGTTGTATGGTCAGACTTGGCAGAGCTAAAGACAGTCACACAGGAACGGCGAGGCCGGAGATGGAGCCTGCATCAAGCCAACATTAGCAAACTTGCGCCTCAGCAGCTACTAAGTTTACAAACGTCTAAAACCTGGGGTAGGTGCCATTTAAAAATCGGCGTTAGTTGATTACACTGTGAAAAGAGTATCGTTTAATATTTACATTTCTTGTGAAATGGTGTAGTGAACGTGACGCTTGTCGGAGCCACTAATCAACGCGCAGGATCCACATGTGCTACATGAGCTAGCCGCATGCTAACGCTCAGCGCTGTTGTGCTCGTACGGAAACATTCGGAGGGAATAAAAACACCTTTTCGACAAAACCAGAGTGCTCTGTACGAATTTAAAGGACAATGAAGATTGAAACTGATTCTAGATATGCGCTAGTAATTTTTCATGGCGTATGAAGGAAGTAAAAAGTGAATTTTTCACTCACTTATGTCTGCCGTTCTGCACCACACTTCTCTGAGACGGAAAAGGGCCTTCTCGGGGCGCCGCGTTCAGATATCCGGCCCGGAGTTTGGCTACTTCCGGGGCTCGAAGCATCGTGGGAATTGTAGTCTTCTTTCATGTCACCAAACGATTTCAAAGCTTGTTTCCGCCAATTAAGATTTTATTTTTTTTAATTTTTTTTATCTGTCCATAAGTTAAGATTTTAGCTAAAGCTGGGAGGGCGTTTGAAATTTTTATCTAACTCAGAAATTAAACAGACAAAACATTCAATTCTCCTCCGACAGAACCAAAACATATCAGTTAAAGTTTGGTATGGATCCTGTAACAGCCAGAGGCAGTGTACTTTATGTGAATTCAACTCCCCAACTTCTGGTAAGCATACATGAAAAATAAATATTTTATACTTTCCTGGCCTTTTAAACTGTGCATTCCCATCTTTCTTTTACAGTAGCTGTTAAAACTTATGCATTTATATTTTTATGTAATATAATTTAGTTTCAGTTAGTTTCAAAAGTGGGGTTGCTTGTTTTTATTGTTCAAAAATTGCTAATTTTAGTTTTTATTATCTTCAGTTGACTTACAGTCATCTACATAACTTAATATTTTGCTAGGAAAATGGAAAATAGGTGCAGTGATTTATTGAAACGTACATGGACATACAAGGCAAAAACAGTTTATACAGTTTTAACAAGCCACCCTGACACTGAGACCATTTCTGATGAGGTTTCAGTGAACAGTAGATGAACTGAAAGCAGCCAATGTCCCAAGAAAAGCTTCAAGAGATCTTCAGAAAGCTTAAGTCTATAGCTCAAGACCACTTTAAAAAATTACAAGAAAGTCTGGCTGATTGGAAGTAAAATAAAACGAAATAAGGGGTGGCTCAACACTTTTCCACAGTATTGTATATAATATTTAGCCCTATGGTGGATTAGCATATTTGAAATCAGTGAAATTTGTATCAGCACTAATAATGTGTGTCCATCTCTGGTTCACAACACCTTTTTATTGGTTAAAGTGTGTAGCAGGACAAAACATTTGACACAAACTCTCAAAACTGTCTTTTATTGAAGAACTGACAGCATTTGACAGCAGCTCATTTATAAGACAAACACGGTAAAAACTGTCAAAATAGTACTTTGTTTTTAAAAAAGTGTCCTTATCCACATTTGTTGTTTGTTCAATAAGAAAACCGAACAGAGCAGGACATCCGTTAAATCCACATTTAGTTCAGCAGTTAGTTCAGCTCTGGCTTTGTACGAGCATACATGAACAACAGATGCAACAATATTAAAATAGTAGCTTCAATACAATTAAAATCATCCCCATCTCTACAAAATTCCTTCTCTTTTTATTGTGCAATATACGCTTATCTCTTATGAGTTCCCTTCTTGTTTTTGCTCACAAATAAATCCTTCCACTTTTGTCCTTTCAAGAAATATAAGAACGACAAGCAGAAATTAAAACTGTTACAAATGAATCCCTTTTCCAACAGAGACGAACAAACGTGAAGGTCGCTAAAACGCCTGAGGTATCTAAACGTGATGAGAGGTTCGGTGGACCAGTAAACACTAATATAGCACTGCCCCTTTCTAGTCTTTCTGAGCTCGTTGCCACCCCTCCATATCATTATTTTTTAGCACCCTCACTAAAGGCAGTGTCTCGTAGCACTTTGGTAATGGGCATGTGGGGGATTAAATTAAGGCTTCATCTATGAAAGCGATGGAGAAAAGCTCCAAAGCACTGCATGATAGTGACAATAAACTGATAAGATCAGATGTGCACTCTAAAAATAAACACTGGGGTTAAAGATGTAGGAATGAAAATGTACAAATGACTCATCGTGAGACGAGCGGGGCAGTGAGTCTGTACACGGAGACGACTGAACGTCACTTAGGCACTGTTGTGTTCGTGTGGTGGGCTTGAGGTATGGTTGATAAAGCAGACGCACACCGTCTGATACACTGTATGTATTTAAAGTGATAAGCAAATATTTTTAATCAAATTAAAGGGGCCCACAACGGATTTTTGCTGATACAGCAACACAGGTGACCTCAAACGGACTACCACAGTTCACCTAGCTTAAAGCATGCATTAAAACTGGAAGTGTGAAGTTTACCATCAGACAGGAAGGAAGAGTCTAATGACAAACAGTTCCACAGACAAACATGACTCACGCTTGTAATAAAATTAACCATATCCTACAGCCTCTGCTACCATGATTACTTGTCCCTTGTTAGTATTACAATGAAAAACTGTTGGGAGTGCTCCCTTAAAGTCAGAAAAGCCATTAAACCTCTCTGCGCTGAGTTTCTGACAGCCATCAGCAAACAGACAGCGATGTGCTGGATTTCTCCAAAAGTAACAGCATGGTTTTTTAAAATAAATATTTAAAGGAGAAGTGTAACATTTTGGGGAATATGTTCGTTTCTTCCTTCAATTTAGGATCAAGCCTTTGATACCATTAGGGTCGACGTGAAGTCATCACACAGCTAGACTAGCTGCAGTAGTCTCCTGAACCATAGGCGTCATCACTTCACATCAAACCTGCATTCTAACTGCAGGCCACCAGATGGCGATAGCTGTGGTTGCAAAAAGGCTTCTGGTCCCAACTAAAATGGGTTTTTTTGTAACATGTAGTTTTAAGTGACCTTGGAAACCAGTGAATGAGGTCATGGTCGCTACGTCCATCTTTTATACCATCTACATGTGACGCTGAGGGCCAGGCTCGTGCTGTTCACACGGGCGACATTGGCGTGAATAAATGGAGGGGGTTAGCTCAGCATAGCAGTTGAAAGCAACAAGCCTCGCTCTGTGTTAAGGTTAAAAAACAAGTAAAATCTGCCTTCCAATTTTTTTTTTTTTTTTGGTGAATGTACACAAAAACCAAACTATGGGCTGACTTTTTTTTTTTTTTGAAAATGCTGGCAACATTATATTGATAGCAGGATTCTGAAAAATAACTGCAACTTATACCTTCTTGCAGCTTTTTCTTAGA